>VZRE01008091.1:47704-143519 GCA_013396775.1 Cephalopterus ornatus
TTTTCCCCCGCCTTTTCAAAATTTTTGGTTGAGTTTCTGATATTATCTTCCCTGGGATTTCTTCTTCATCTATTTATCTAACGGTGTGCAGTCAGTCCTGTTCTGCAGTGTGAGAGCTGAAGAACTGACGCCCCCAAAGCCATGGCTTTTAAAGCAGTTTTATTCCCAATATGATTGAGAGGTGTTTGATAAAGTGTCAAGGCACCCAGTGCCTCTCGTCATCAGGGGGACATGTTGACTGTCACTGGTTTGTGGTGCCCTGGTACCTGAGGTGGTGGGGTCCCTCCCAGTAAAAGCAGAATAAGTGTTGGGTAACCTTTTTTTAATGGCAGCTGAAAAATGACGGTGTGTGAAGTGGGTACAAAGACATATTCCCAAAGTCTAATGCCTCAATTCAAAATTACCTTCAAGGCAGCATGATGGATTGCCAGCAGAATTTAATCTTTAATGAGTTTTTGTCTCTGACTTCATAAAGCCCAATGTGGCTTAATGCTTTTTATCATCTTTGGTTAAAACACAGCATCCCTTTGGATGAAATTAATGTTCCAACTAAGATCATTTTTTAACTCACAGTGGGAAAGAAAATCAAGGAAGAATTGAGATGCTTATTTGGGTTTTGTGGGGGTTTTTTCTTCCCTGGGGTCGTAAGACAATATATTGCACATTCTTCTTAGAGCAATAATTTTTATTACAATGCACTCTCTCCAATTGTGGTTCAAATCATCTCACAGCTACAACAATATTTTTTTATAATTCTTACATTTGCTGTTGTTATTAATAGGTGATGATTATTACTTGAAATCGAATGAAGGTGACATACTGACCTGCTAGATTGGAAGCTATTTTCCCACTTTTTTCGATTTTTTTTTTGTTTCTAGAGTTTGTAGAAAGGACTTGTGTTTGTGGAAAAACAAACAAACAAACTTGCTAAAAAGTAACCAGGCAACAGAGTGGTTCCCAAAATTCTTCCTTAAATGCTAATCAGCCCTTTTGAAAGCTCTCTGGGAGGAGAAATAATGATCAGTGATTTAAGTACCTCCGTGGGATTTCCTGGTGCTTCTGTTAACCTCAGAGGTTGGGAACTGTGCCTTTTGTCTCCCTGAACAGAGATTTGGGTTTGAAGACACCTCTTTTTTTTAGAACCAGTTTACTGTTTTAGGATATAAGATGAAAGGCAACCTTGACATTTTTCCTTTGAAATCAGTGATGTTACATCCTCTTAAACCAGGCACAAAGATAAGTCTCAAAGCTGTACATATTGTGCTTAGCAGCCTGGTACTTAAGGTATCAGTGCAATTGTGGGGAGAAATAATTTGTCACGGAGACAAAGAGATTATTTTATTTTTTTAAAGGTTTTCTGCTTGCAGGATGTTCAGCAGCTTATATTATATTCATTAGCTGCCATTCTAATTAGTGTACCTGGTCTGTGAGCTTTTTTGTTATGCCTAATGGAGAAATATGACAGAAGGAGGGAGAATTGTAAAGCTAACACACTTCCAATGAGTATTGTAATTACATTCTGCTCTATCCCTGTCTTTGTGATGAGGAAATTTTGCTGAAATACTTTCACCCCTAATTAAATGTTAGAATGTGCACAGCTTTTTTTTTTTCATTATAATGTTCTTTCACAGAAAGATGAATAATATTTGGGTTTTGATGGAAAAGGAAACTCCCCTCTGAAGTGTAGTCCTTTGCTCTTTTAATTCCATTAAACTTCAGTTCCTAAGGTTTGGGATGACATCCTGCTGATGTGCTACAAGGCACAGGGGCAATTTGGGTGATGTCCTGTTAAGACCTTTCAGCCCTTTTTTGCTTTGCAGGCCTAGAAGTTTCAGACTTAACCCACATTTATCAGTCTGACAGTTTGAAAAACTAGCAGGGCTAATTTTGGCTGATCAGTGGTTCCTTTGATAACTTTTGATGGATGTTTAGTCTCGTGTTTTATTGCTACAAGTTGAATATTTTAGATGGGGAAGAAGAATGAGTGTGTATGAAAATGAGAAGAAAAGAGACAGAGCTTGTTTATGGGAACATACTTTGTAAACAAGTAAGGGAAAAAAGGATTAATTATTCTGCACATGATTTCTCACTATGAGACAATATTCTTGGCGGGTTGTTTTTCCCCAATCCAGCTTCCACAAAAGCAGCTGGGGGAAGCGGACAGGACAGGTAGATCTCATTTGTATAAATATGACTCAGTCTCAGCTTTCCACTCTAATTCTCATCAGTTCTGTAAGAATAATGGTCATTTCATGAGGTTCCTCAGCAGCTGTGCCACTGTTAACCAGTCACCCAGCTGCTGGTACTGTGAGGGCTTATCTCACTGCTAGAAACCTGCAGAAAAGTGGAGCACAGGGGCAGAAAAGGCCATGAAAAGGGAAATTTTGGCATTTGTGCCTCACTTGACACCTTCTGCACCAGCCTGTCCGCCCAGGCAGACAGGGAAACCCTCCACCAGCATCTTCCCCAATGCAGTTTGCAGAGAAAGCAACAGTGGGACAGATTTTTGCCAACTTATTGCATCATCACTACAATTTTTAAAGACATTTCATGAAATGTGGTAATTTTTCCCATTTGGAAGCCTGAGCAAGTGACTCTTTGTTATACAATGACGGAGTAAATGTTGGTGAATTCATTTAAAGGGATTATTAACAGCTTTTAGAGATGCTGCTCTGATATCAAATTCCTCAACCCCCCCCACTGACACCACCCCTTGAATCAGACTCATTGTAGTCCTGCCCTTCATCAAATGCCTGCACATCCTTTAAAATGTTGAGAATTCCCCCTCAAAGGAGCCCAGATTTTAGGAGTATTCTGTCAAGAGCCTGCAAAGCTGCGATGAAGATGGATAGAACAGTTTGGTGCAGAAGAAGCTGCTTTTGGGAGCCATCTGTGTTTTTACTGATGAGAAGGAATTTTAACTAATGAAAACTTCAGTGATGAATGTTGTGCATATTGCAGCAATTATACAGTGTGATTAGATTTTATGTATTAACATAAAAGGAGAGGTGGAGAAGCCTGCACGGAACATCTGCCTTATCTTGAGATGCAGTTGAGTGGTGGGGTTTCAATTTTTTTTTTTTTGGCCCCCAGCTCTGAATTGATATATCCCATTGAAAATGTTCAAATCAATTTTGCAGAAAAGAGCAAATGTGCCAGAATTGCTCTGTGACAATTAAGGTCAGGATTGGCAATTATATCCTCAAAATCCAAAGGACTTGACTTCCTTTTTTTTTTTTTTTTAAATAAAATAAAATTATGGACAAAGGAAATCCTGATGGTGATTCCTCTGTATGTAACTATATTATATATATATATATTTATATATAAACTGGTCTGGGATGCTTGGAGGAAAAAAGCCCAAAAACACCAGATTACAGTTTTTGTTGCAAAATTATATTGTATTTTTCTGTGAAGGAGATGATGCTTTGATGGATTAGACCATGTGTTGGGGATTCCAGTTTTTTCAGAAAGATTTGGCTTCTCTTTCCTAATAATTCATGGAAATATCTCCCAGGTGCTGGCAACTGGTCCTCACGGCCTGGAAAGCTCTGCAGGTGGGATCTCAGCCGGGTTGGGTGCCTCAGGGATGTACAGCCATGAATTACTTAGCCAAGGATAGAAAGGACCCTGATTTCATTAGTTGTCCAAGGAGTTTAGATACAGACGTGGATGTTAAAGAATCCCTCCTTTCCTCCCTGCCCTCAGAGTGGGGGTCCTCTGGCTGCCTTTATCTTCCTGGAAATGAAAAAGGAGATCCTTTAATTCCTTTTTTTTAACCTGGATGTCATTTTACAGCAGAGATTAGCTCAAAGCTATTTCCACTCCCCATTCCCACCATCACCACATTTTTTAATCTCATCTGTGATGGCACAAAAGTGTAGAAATACTATCAAAAGTCCCTGCAACTAACTTCCACTTTTCAATGCCATGTTATTTTGGTTCTTGGTGATATGACCCCAATACACCATGTCTTTGCTCTGTTTAACCTTCTGTAATCTATTGCCTTGCATTTAAAAAAAAAAAAAAAAAAGAAACCAACTGCTCTCTTCAGTGTGTTTTCAGATAAACTTGCCTGAACATGAAGCAGAAAGGGGTGAAATAAATGCAATTTTTCAGCCTTGAGCACCTGGAAAATGCTGGATGTTTAAAAACTGGAATTGAAAAAGTAAATATTAAGGATAAATATTAATAATTGATTCTTCCTCTGAACTTTTGTGCGTTTGCATTATTCTAATTTTTCTTTTGGGGATATATTAGATGCCTTTTTTTTGGTTTTTTTTTCAAGTGAATATCAAGATGGACTTGAAAGAATGCAAGTCTAAGATATGGCATTTAGAAAAGGCATCAAATATGCTGAGAGGGCTACATGAGGGTGCAGTTTTGCTCCATCCCATGACAGATCTCCAGGATCCAGCCCCTTTCCTCGTGGCTCTGTTGCACTTTGTTTCTTGCAAGGTGCAGCCAAGAATTACATCCATTTTCAGGGCAACTGGGTGTCCTGAGCATCCTAATTTTCAGTATGCAAGGATAAGGGTAATTAGTATGGCAAATCCTCAGTGACAACATGACCCTGTTCTGTTAATGCATGGACATTATCAGGGTCCTTCTGCTCTCTGAATTTGTTTTCTGCCACGCGAAGTCGAGGTGGTTCTTCACAGGAAACCTCTTCTGGAAGAAGGCAGAAATAAAGCTAGAAGAAGGAGGAAGGCTAGCAGAAATAGGTTTTATTTTCCTTTTTTTCCCCCCATGATGACAGGGGAAGATGTGTGGAGGGAAAACAAAAAAACCATCAGCACTTCAACACTTCAGACTTAAGGGTTTGGGTAAACACAATTACCTCAACAAGGCTCACAGATTATTAGGGCTTTGCGGGGAGGTTATAACACATCATTAAAGATGAAAGGTTCCTTTCAGAGCTCCGTTAAGTTTTGAATTGCACCCTTAGAGACCGAGGGCGACCTTTTAGTGAGCTTTGGACAGGGAGCAGTATCTGAAAAGGTGGAGCAGCACAAGACGGCTGAGCAATGATGCCTCACTCGGAGGCATCGCCTGATGGATCACTGGTGGGGTCACCTAGAATTTCGTGTTCTTTAACTTCAAAACGGTTTTCAGTACTCTCATTATCTGGCTTATTCTTCAAAAGGAAAGGAATACAAAAGGGCTTCTGTTATATAATGGCCAGAAACGGTTAGTCACACACAAACTCACTTGTTCTGAGCTTGGTATTTGGTCTGAAGGAACCTGTGCAGCTCTACAGGATGACAGGGAAATTTATGAGGTGGCAAGGGGAGAGAATTACCCTTTTTCTAGTGTTTTGTTATACAAGAATGATTCACTAGGGTTGGAATTTAAAGGGATTTTCAATCACTTTTTTTCTAATTGTGCCTTTACGAATGGTGATGTATTTTGCTGTTGTAAGTTGCCAGAACTTTGGGGAAGACAGTGAAATAGTATAAATTCTCATGAAGAAACTACCCTTAACAATTCAGCAGTAGAATGAAGAATAAGTATAGGGGAAATTCTGCTCTGTAGAGTAACCATACTACAGTTTTTCAAGCGTTTTATACTGAATTTTATGAAAAAGGGCATGTTTGGGAAGAGGGTATGGTCAGGACGTTATGAACTGAAAGCATGGCATTGTAAAACCTTGTCTTTGTTTTGTGACTTGTGGTTTTAAGTTGGAAGAAATTGCTGTGGATGTTGAGTTGTGAAAACAAAAACAAGTCCTCACAGGCTTAATTTTTGGAGCTGACACTCTGCACTGGCTGAGCTTTGTCTGCAGAGCTTTGGGGCAGCACCTTGACATGTTCCAAGAGTATCATGAGCGTTGTGAATACATCTCCTCCACGCGAGCTCTGCATCTCCAAGCAGCTCTGTGTGCAAACCATTTAGCCAGCCATTGAACTGTCTTGTTTATACTGAATAATGATGCTTTGAATTAGGAGGCATAAGTATAGATGCCCTTTGAAAAATGTGTTCTTCAGCATCAAAGAAAAGCAACAAACGGATCCCTTTTTGTCGTTGCCCACATGAGCCTGGAACTGTGTTTGGCTTGTTCATGTAATGAAGCTTTTTGAGTGCAAGTTTTCCACATGATCCAAAGCTCCTCACACCTGTGTGTGTGGCACTGGAATACTTTGAACTGAACAGCTGTGATATATTCCAGTGTGCTGCAACGCTACATGAAATTAAAGACAGGGAGTAAAGGTACCTTTCCAAGCTGAAATCGTATGAAGTGATTCCCAATGGAGAAAATAGTCAATTAGAAGGAAAGCAGAAGGTTGCCAGGGGATCTGGCATCAGTATAGGATCTTGATTTTTCTGTCTCAAACAAACAAAAAAAATATCCCTTTGACCAGTGTCTGCATCAGAGGGTTTTGTAATTTTTTTTTCTTTAGTGATTGCTGGTGTGAGGCCAGGATTTAGAAGTCTTCATTATTTCTGAAAGCCTTCATATAGGTCTGTTAATATAAGTGTTTTCACATCTTTTATACGTGCATCCACCTCACTTCAGCTTCTGGTTTCTCATGGGCTGCTGGAGTTAGAGATTAATCCTGCATATTTTTTTTCTGAAAAAAAAAAAAAAAAAAAAAAGGTATTTCTTCTCTTGTATTTTTGCAAGGGATAAAGCCTTAATTTTCCAGACCTGGGGAATCCTAAATCCTAAGTTTTATAGCAAGGTGTTTAGAAAGGCCTAATATAATTTGAATGAAATTTTAAGGCTTAATATTTTTTTAGGATACCAGGATTAGAATAAGTTTAGCTTTGCAATGGTGATTAAATTTACCTTTACTTTTTAGTAGATCTGAGGTTTTATGAGATATGAGGAATTAAAAGTAGCCTTGTTTATAAACTAAATACGATAATTTTGACTTTGACCTGAACTAGATACAGTGAGTTCCAGAATTTGGACCACTGAAGATTATGGTCCCATTTTCCTGGTAACTTTGGTAGATTCTTAGGATGTGCTGCAGGAATGCAATCCAAGTGATTCTGTTCCACCCCTGGCTTCTATGATTTGACAGGGTCAAAGCATTTTATGGCCTGTGTTGGAAAACACACTGTATGAGGTAGTTTAAGAACTGAGGGGAGTAATTTGTTCAAATAGAGAGCACATAAGGAAAAAACATTTGGGAGAGCACAAACAGATTTCCAAGGCCATTTATAAGTATGTGAAGACATGTGCAAAAGAGAAAACTGTTCATCAGCCAGTATCATGGGCCAGATTTCATAGAATATAGAATACGCTGAGTTGGAAGGGACCCACAAGGATCATTGAGTCCAACTCCTGACCCTGGCACAGGACCATTCCCAGAGTCCCACCCTGTGTCCCAGAGGCTCATCCAAACCCTCCTGGAGCTCTGGCAGCCTTGGTGATGTGCCCACTGCCCTGGGGAGCCTGGTCAGTGCCCAGCCACCCTCTGGGGGAAGAACCTTTTCCTGAGATCCAACCTGACCCTGCCCTGACACAGCTCCAGGCCATTCCCTGGGTGCTGTCCCTGGTCCCCCCAGAGCAGAGCTCAGTCCTGCCCCTCCTCTGCCCCTCCTGAGGAAGTTGAAACTGCACTGAGGTCTCCCCTCAGTCTCCCCTGCTCCAGCTGAACACACCAAGTGCCCTCAGTGTCCTCACAGCTTCAAATGAAGGCCCTTCCCCATCTTCATTGCCCTTCTTTGGACACTCCTTAATGGCTTAATGCCTTTTTTGTATTGTGGTGCCCTAAACTGCTCCCAAACTGCCAGCCTGATGTCACCCCAGTCACTGTCACGCTTTTGTTGCTCACCCATCGTGTCACACGTTTATCCAGCTGTGGGCTGGACAGCTTTGTCCAGAAGGATCCTGGGAGAGACAGGATCAACAGCTTTGCTGATGTCCCAAAATTTCCATCCACTGCTTTTCCCAGATCAACCCAGTGAGTAACTCATAGAAGGAAGTGGGGTTCACTGGTGCTTTTGCAGTGTAAAGCTTTACACAAGTTATGAGGGGAAAGGATCTATTGCACAACTTCAAAGTACGCTCCTCTTCCTCTGGTAGGAATTTTGGAAAAAGAGTAATAAATAAACAACAAGTACTATGACTATGACTAAATATGGGAGTCATTTTTCCCCTGACATCGGTGCTCCTTCTTAGGTAAACAGTGGAAACATTTGTCTTCCTGATCACATCCAGTGCCTTACCCCCCTGTTTTCTGCTTTCATCCCCTGCATACAAAGTAATTTCATCCAAGTGATCTTCTGTCACGTTCAGTGGACTTGATTGTCCAATCCTAAGTGCCTTTGCCACTTTAGACTGACACTGGCTTTAAGTCAGCTAACTTCAAATCCAACTTCAATTTGCTTCTCAGTGCCAGCCATGCTTCTCACACTTCTGACTGGACTACTCCTAACCAGGGACTCGGACTGCTTCATCCTTTACGCATGGTCATGCTGAGCCATTTCCTTACTCCTCTCCAAATTAATGCTAATTGCGTTACACTGGTATTCTCACAAGAAAAGTTAGTTGTATGATGCTGATAATTTCCAGTAAGCTAAAAAACCTCATTTGAGAAGCAAAACTCCTCTGTTTTTACCCCCTGAGCTCTACAGCTGTGTTTTGTGTCTTCTCAGAGCACGTTTTAATGTGTGTTGTTTTCCCAGCAACT
Organism: Cephalopterus ornatus; assembly: GCA_013396775.1. NCBI lineage: Eukaryota > Metazoa > Chordata > Aves > Passeriformes > Cotingidae > Cephalopterus > Cephalopterus ornatus. The sequence continues at coordinate 56,347 of VZRE01008091.1, forward strand.
GAAAAGTATGGAAAGGGCTGGGGCGTTGTTTGAGTTGCCTTTATTCTAAGGTATTAAAATTTCAGTGTACTCCTGTATTTTCAGGAGCTGAGTCTTTGAGCAATGTGCCTGACCTCTGCATCCTACCATACAGTGTTCCCTGATTTCAGTGCATGTTTCAGGAATGCTTTAGAAGTGCACAAATGACCTTGTGGCCTCCTCAGTACCCTTTCCCCTTCATCCCTTTGACTCTGGAAAAGATGCCTTTATGGTTTATTTATTTTATTTATTGATCTATTTCCCTTTCTTCTACAAAGGCTACACTAACACCTGTGTCTTTAAAAAGCAATGAAGTACATCCAGCACACTGGGGTAAAGGAGGACTTGCTTTTACTAGAAAAGAAAAATTTGTACATGGAAAGTTTATCCATTTGTGTAGTGGTCATAATGAGGTGCAGGAACTGCCGCCACCTGGAGAGCCAAGACAGGAGAAGGGAAAGGGAATTGAGTAGCTGCTCCCTCCAATAAGGAGCTCTCACACAAAGGCTGAGCTGAGAACAGACAGCTCCATGAAGACAGAAAAGCAACTTGAAGCCTTGAGAAAGGATAAAAGGCTATTCCAAACCTCCAGTGCTTGGGAAGGGTTAGGGGAGTGACCAAAAATGGGTTAGACTTGTCTGTGGCCCTCAGGAGAGACAATTCCATTTGTTGGTTTAAGCATTGGGCAACAGCCTACTGCTGCCTTGCTTTTTACACACAATTGCTGTGTAATCCTGAAAGAAAAAGGTTTTCTTCATCTTCACTAGATAGATGCTAAAAAGAAATGCTGCTGCTCAGCACAGACACCTTCTGAGAAGGCCACCCTGGGCATGAAATGCTCAGTCCGGGTGTGAGGATAAAATCCAGACCCTACCAGAGCTCTGGCTTTCAAAGCAAGGCAAAAATCTTTTGTTGCCATTCCCAAAGTGTGGTTGTGCCTGAAGGCTTAAGAAACAAAGCTGAGCAAGATAATCCTTGGAGCCCCGTCCACTATTTGGTGTTGCTTGCCCACCAGATGAGGTTGTTGTCAGTTTGAAGCTGTAAAGGTTCTGTCCCCAGCTTTTTGTCAGTTCTGGGAAGTGCGTTGCCATGGTTTGCTCCCAACAGTCCCTCTGCCGTGGGCTCTGAGGGGACATTTAGTGCTGTTTAGATACTTGATCTCAGCCTCCTGTGCTGGGGTTGATGCTGTACAGTGGGGTTATGTGGAACAGAAGACCTCATGTGGAACATAAGAGCTGCTTGGCTGTGTAATAATTTCCTGAGAGTCAGTACTCAAATCTCCAGCAGATTAATTTTGCACTAAACAACATCCTACTTGTTTGTGAATGAAGTCCCCCATCTCACTGCTGTCACTGTGTTGAACTTGCACATTGGTGATCTCTTCTGTCACCAGATGGATGGGGGGAAAAAATGGAACAAAAGCTTAGGATGGGAAAGAATAGGACAAAATATGTCTGGAAAATATGTTACATGACAAAACTGGTCTGGGAAAGCTGTGGTTGAACACAACTGTCATTGACTCAGACATCCCGGAGGTTATTTTCCTTATGAGATAATGTAATTACAGGAATAACAAATGGAGAGAAAATATTGAAGTCTTTTTGTCCCTTCCATGGCAACACAGTGCTCCTACATCCCTCTTCTCTCCTTCTCTGCACATCTACAGGCACTGGATATTACTTTGCTAAAATCAATCCTTTATCTGATCCTTCTGAATATAAGATAGACAACGTTTAGTTCTCTGATAGTTTGGGACAGTTAAGTAAATTAATTAAGTGAAACCACATAAGAGGGTTTTTTTGGGTTTTCTGGAGGGAAAAAGAGTGCAGGGTTGTGGGGAGGGATGGTTGGTCAAGGTAGTTGGGTCACATGTAATCTCTTGTATTTAAGTTCTGTCACTGCACTGGGGTTTCAAAGTAGACAAACTGCAACTGCCTCTTAGAGAATGGATCCTAAAATGGGACAGAGACCACCCCCCTTTCTAACTTGTGAAACTGTAATCCCCCTTGAAAAGATCTTGTGCTTCTTTTCCTTGTGCCATGGAAAAGCCTAAACTACTGCATTCCCAGGGGAGACTTGCACTGCTGGTGCACTCCTTGTGCCACCTTGTTCGTGTGACCTGTGTGACCAATTCTGAGCAACCAGAATTGCTTTGACATTTCATCTGAGACTTGGAAGACTTAAAAGAAACTCTCTGGGATCAGTCCATCAGGGTAAAAAACAAAACAGATTTCTTTCCATCTGTGGAAGAAGATGATGCTCAAAACCCAGCACGACTAAGACATCCAGACATTACTGCATATTCTGGTGTCATAAAAGTGCCTGGGGAAATTCAGTCTGGTTGCGATCCCTGAGACAGCAGAAGACAAGCAAAGCATGCTAAATAACAATAACTGAACTCCAATTTGCATCTTCCGCTTCGAAAGCTTTAGCCTGAAAAGCTTACTGTGAGTTTTCCCAACCATCTCCAGTTTAAACAACTTGTGTTGTTTCATCTATTTGCATTCACAGCAATTACTCTTTATTTGTGAGAGAATACCCTCTAGATTTCAGAATTTATTCCCAGAATATTTATATAAAATCATCTGGAGATGGGCAATGTCAGACTCCACAGGGCATTAAGATCTCTGAGAGGGCACTTGGAAGTGCAGGAGGATACGTGAGTTGTCTCAAAATTCATGAGATCAAGCACATTTATGTGGGGAGGGAGTGCTGAGCACAGGGGTATCCTTTAAATCCCATTGCCCTCATGGAGTTAAATTCCCTGGGTGCTGGTTGGCAGAGCCTCACAAAGATTTGCAGCCTGAAACTCTGTCCTGGCAGTGCCTGGGACCTCGTTAAAGTGCAACAGTCCTCTCCTTCTGCTGTTGAGGTGACTCCTTTGCCCCAGAAAGATGCTCCAGACCCCATCTGTAGAGATGTGAACACAGGATAAGTTTCCAGCATCCTCCCTACCCTGCACGTGGATCCCTAAATGAAACAGTGCTGGCAAAAACAGCCTCTCTGGAATTCTCCTCCCAGGTGTGTTTGAACACTTGTGTGATTAGACCAGCTGAGATGTGACATGTGTCTGTTCAGTTGAAAACAGGTTTTTCACAGCCTGCTGGCCTTCAGAGAGGGTGTGTGGGCTGGGTGGATCAGGGGGGTGCAAATGTTTGCAGTTTCATTTTTTCCCTGGGAGGAGATGGTATAACAGTGGTTAAAGTAAATTCAGTTTTTTCCTCTGCATAAGGTTCATTACAGAGGCTTCTTCTTAGTGCCTTCAGCTTTTTGCTTTCTTTCGGATACTCCTCTCTCTCAGTATCTTTTGCAGGAGAAGATGGAACCCTTTTTAATAAGACAAGAAGAACCTCTGTATAATTTAGGCTATTTGTGTCTTACCAACAAGGTGTCGGTTTTCTCCCGTAACTTTTTCCACACTAAGATCAAAGGTGCATCTTCTTAAAAGGACATGATCCTACCCCTTCCCTTCCTTTTGCCCTGCTTGTCTGGCTGCAGTAATCTGTCTCTGAACACCTAATACTAAAGGCTACACTTCTTTTATCTCAGTTAAAACGTTTCCCATTAAATTCTTGGAACTCTGCTCCTCTAAGTCCCTGCTTTACAAGCCCTGGCACAATATTTAGAGTTCCTCTGGGAGAAAATGAAACAAAAAGATGGATGAGAGTGGCACCAGGAACCTGTGATGGTGCTTGCTGCTATTTTGATAGGAACAATAGCTGGAATCAACAATAATCTCTGGGGATTTTTTGTCAACAAATGCCAGAGATTTGGCACATACAGTTGGGCAGATTGTGCAAGAAAATACCTGAGGCTGCCTGAGTTTCTAGCCCAAGCTCTGCCAAGCAGGAATTTTCTCACCTTCTAAGCCTCTATATTTTATAGAACAGAAGATCTCTGCTTGTTGCTTCTTTGTGGACAGGAGTGCCTGAGTAATGTCCTGGAAATGTACAGGTGACACCCTAAGTCAGTGATCTGTGGGTTCTTTATTTTCTATTCAACCTTCTTGCACAGAGAACAGCCCTGATTTATTGGGAAAAACGAGCAGTTGGGTTTTCTGGAGGTTGGGCAGCTGCAAAAGGAAGGGGCAAGAAAGTGCCAGGGCTGACATGAGCCACTTCCTAAAGATTAGCAATTTGGGAAAGGTAAGAGGAAGTCTGGCCTCATAAGGGAATGAGAGAGTGTGGCATCATAGAAGATCATAGGAAATCTGGAATAACAGGGGAAAGAAGGAGTCTCATCGTAGAGATAAGTGAGAGTCAGGCATCATAAATAGAGAGAGTGTCATAAAATAGGAAGAAGAGAGCCTGACACTGAGGAAGGAAGGAGTCTCATCATAAAAGTAAGAGGGACTGTGGCATCACGAAGGAAGGAGAGAGTCTGGCATCACTGACGAAGGAAGTAAGGAAGGCATTAGGAATCATAGAGGTGAGAGGGTTTCTGGCATTCTAGATGTTCAAGGGAGTCTGGAATCTTAGAGGAAGGAAATTGTCTGGCATCATAGAAGTAGCAGGAAGTCTGGAATCACAGAGGAAGAGGGGAATCTCATAAAGGGAAGAGTGAGTCTGGTTTTGTAGAGCCACTATATGAAAGTTTTAGAGAGTGAACCTGGGGGGCTTCTGGTTTTGTGCTCCCAGTCATGGGAGACAGAAGACCAATATCACTCTGGGAAAATAAGTCTTTAATTTCTTTGAGAAAAAGCCCTGCGATTCTCTCCTGCTTGCAGGAGTAAAAGTCATGGTGGTTATCCATTATTTGTTAAAGACTCTCTTTCTGGAAGGGATTAGGTGGCGATCCAGAGGGCTCTGCTGGAAATCCCCCTGTCCACACACAGGGAGAGAGGAGGAGAAGAAGAAGAAGAGGGTTTCCAGAAAGCCCAGAGCTCTGGCCCGGGGGTGTAGGATGCAGCCCTGCAGCCTGGGAAGTGCAGTGGACGGGGAGGCCGTTTGAATCCACGCAGGGATAAAGACAGTCACTCCACGTGTGTTGATGTCCCATCTTTTCACAGCTGATGTCCTGTGGGACTCAGGGGTCTCTTTGCAGTGGTTTTGGATAGACATGTCCTTTTCCATAGTCACGGAAAAGTAGGGAGCTCAGGGAAATCTTTGTTCTCCCTGCCCTGCCTTTCCTATTTCTCCTGTGTGTTAATTCCTTGTGTTTCCTGCTCCTTACACAGTGAAGCAGAACTGGTTTTACTTTTGTTTCCATCTGGTTTATCTCTCTTCTTCTCACAAATTAGCACAATACTGCAAAACCTGGACTGAAATCAAGCAGAGATTGGGCTCTGTAAGTGGGAAACTAGATCTATTTTGCTTTAAAAAAAAAAAAAAAGCAGTAACTCAGACCTAAAAAAAATGCTTAGAGAAAACTCGCTGAGAGCATTGCTTTTAGAGAATTTAATTTCAATTTACAAGATTACCCTTCGTCCCTGGTATGGGCTTAGTGGAAAATACAGATGAAAGAATTTTAGAAATATTTTTCAAATCATACATTCATGTCCTAATTTTTAACTGGTACTTAAATAAATCTCTCTCAACTGCCTTAGCACTGGATTTTCCAATCACTTTTTGAGTCACACCTTTACCATGGAGCACTATTTAGCCCAAACTGGCATTATGGAACAACATGGACTTCATTCTTGCCCTGTTTGCTTTTAATACCACAAATGCAGATGAGACCTATGTGGCACAGCAATTTTGTATACAGTTTAATAAACAGATGTCTTGTCTGTGGTTTCTTCTGCATATCCAGCTTGAGATCAGACAAAAGAAGGCCGGGGCTGTGGCACAAAGTGAAGGTGAACTGTGTCAGGTTTCAGGCTGTCTCAGCACCTGTGGAGCAAACCCAAAATCCACCCATCTCCAGCCCGGTATGCAGAAATCTCATAGTCTTGCACGGAGATGCCATCCCTGAGCTGTCAGTGCTTCATTGGCAGGCTTGTGCTTTGCTGTTCCCCATCAGTTTGTCCCTGAGGACTCTTCTGATGGAGAGGGTGGGAAGAAGTTTGGGAGGAGTGAGCCCTGGCGGTGACAGCTCAGGGATGGCGGCGCTTCCTCCCCCCTCACCTCCACGGCAGCTGATGGATAATTAGCAAACCATGCTGCTGGTTCCTCTGCCAAATCTTGTTGCTCTCCTACTCACTCTCATCATTTGCTTTTAATACATGCCATTCTTCATTTTCCATGTGCATATCCCCTTCCTAAAACCAGCTGGAAGAGCTGAGCTTGTCTCCTTGTCTCCCCTTCCAAAGCTTCTCTCGTAGCAGGAGCAGTGCACAATTAACAGTGTACCCGTGCCTGTGTAGCATTTCCTCTAGGAAAGGTCACAACCCCCAGAAATTTGCTTCCTAAGCCGTAAGAGGATGCTTGGAATGTATTGAACATCTGTACCTTTAACTCGTACAGCACAAAAGGGAGGGTGGCTTCTCCTTTGCTTTGTCAATCTCTTGTTTAATTTAAAAAGATGGTTTTTAGGACAGTGGATCTGAATGTACTGGTCAACCAGAGGTTGAAGCAGCTGATTCTACTGAAAAAGGTACAGGGAAATATTTGTGTTCTCCCTCAGGACTGTGCTGGTTTTATCTGAGATAGAGTCAATTTTCTTCATAGTAGAACTAACGGGGCTTTGTTTTGGAGTTGTGCTGGAAACAGTGTTGATAACACAGGGATGCTTCAGGTTTTGCTGTAATTTCACTATTTTTTAAAAAGCCTTTACAGCTGATACTAAGGTTTTTGACTACTAGTGGGTTATTGGTTGAATTTCTGCTGCTTGCAATTATTGAAATCACAGAATAAAATTGAAAACAGAGAGTAGAGTAGAAGAAGCTTTCCAGCCATCCCAAAGATGAAGTTCAAGGGAGTTGGGGGTCACAACACACAAATCTTTGAGAAAAAGGACCTGAGATCTACTCTGGAGCTTCATAAATTTATGGAAGGAATTTTATAACACAACAGAGAAATCCATGTAAATAGAAAATACAGCTCGTGGTTCATGTATAGATACTTCTAAGGGGCTGTAGAAGGAGACTGGTTTGCTGTTTGCGTCATATTGGTATTGTAGTAATCCTGGGCTTTAAGCTTCAGCTGGGTGCTTGCTGAGACTAAAAAGGAATATCTTTTTCCTTGGGTTATAACTAAACCCAGGAGATAGTGGCACTTGTATGTCTTACCCAGTGAGTCAGCGTGAAAGACATCACCACACCTGGAGACCAAACAGGCAGCTTCCTCAGGGGAGACTGGCAAGGACCACACAGATTCCTCCCTGGAATTTGGCTTTCTCTACTGAAATGGAGTGTGGTTAGCCCAGGCTGTTCTGGGCATTAAATCATTCGTGTTCCTTTTATTACAGACATTTAGAACACTGAGAGATCCCCTAATGTCCTTCCTGTCCATTCCATATAGATTGGTGGGTTTAACCCTTTACAAAAGGTTGAGTGCCAGGCACTGGTGGTTCTTTTGTGGCTTTCGAAGTTCTCCTGCTGGAAAAGGGCTGAGCCCCAATCCCAGGATGCCAGGCCAGCTCTGACTGCAGTGTTGCCTCTTCTCTGCCAGGAGTTTGCCATCCCCCTGGTCCACAGACCTCTTGGAAATTCAGGTCAAGATCTACGGGTTAAGGCGTGGGGTCTCCTTAATTCATCTCACAGATTTAAAAGCAACTAACTTTATTATTGAATTTCCATCACACAGTGACTGTGCTGCTGGTCATAGAATCCATTCAGCTGCATTTCTAACAAAAAATCCTTCCAAATAATGGCCAAAAGAGGATGTTTTAACCCGTGACCTGGAATATTTAGCATTGCAGAGCAAGGAGCAAAACTGTAACTGTGAAGATCCAGATTCTTTCTGCTCTCAAAACATGACAATCTTTTTTTTATACTCCGCAAATTTTATGACTTCCAAAAGTATTGATCAGCACAGAAGCTTTCTGAAAGGCTTTGAGGCAGACAGAGAGCAAGGGTCTGACAAAGGATAAAGATGCTAATGCATAAGGCTGGTCAAGCTGTTGCTGAGGAGCAGAACAGAAGTCATCAACTCTTCATGAATAGTTAAATTTCAGAAGCTAAGAGGTGACTGTTCCACAGCCAGCTTAGCAAAAGAACTGCATCCTGTGGGCTTTGCCAGGAATTTAGCTGAATGTGGAAAGCACGTCCCATAGTTGTAGTCAGGCTGTGCAAATACTCTGAGCACATTTAATATATGTAAATTAAATTAATGTTAAATCACCGTGTCCCTGTGGCAGTGAATAATACAGAGAAAGCAAATGGGATGCACAGCAAAAGGAAATGATTCAGCTGTCAGACTCTGTGCATGAATATTTCCCCAAACTCTTCTCTAAATGGAGAGATTACAAAAGTACAATTTTACTTGAAAGAGCAAATATTTAATAGATTCAGAAATGGTGACACTATTGTGTTTCTGCTTAGTCCTGCACTGCTCTAGCTGTAGTGTTCAAACTTGATAATTTAGTTTTCTAAAATTAGCCTGCCAGCCTATGCCTTACATTTCATTATTTTATGAATACTTCTTTAGACTTTCCAGGCCATAAAAATCAGCCCCCAAACTCACATATTGCTCCTTCCTTGGGTAGATAATTTATTAAGATTGGACTTTTTTGGTGCAGGAAGCTCTGCAACAAAGGGTTATAATCAGTTTTGCAACAAGGATTATAATCTTGTCTCTCTGAGCTCTTGGTGCAGGCAAGTAGATATAAAACTGATGAGTTATAAATGTTACAGTGCTGATAAATGCCAAGCTAAGGGGAAAAGTAAGTGGCATTTCAGAAGGATACAGGCCTTGGGTCTCTCAGAGCTTGGGGCAGGTTAAAGGTGCTGCTGGGTGGGGGCTGCAGCTCTGCTTGGGCGGTTGTTCTCAGCAGCAGAAAGTGGCTCAGTTTTTGCCAGAGTTGCTGTAAGGGCTTTCTGTTGAGTTTCTTTTTCTTTTCTGTCCTTTCTTAAAACCAATGGACCCTTAATGGACGCTCACAGACTTTTAATAGGAGTGACTGCATGAGTATAAATGATTCTCCTGCTGCTTCTTAGAGAAGGAACATTGAGCTTGTGTTGGATGAAAAAATGAAGCTGTCTCGGGGATCGGTTTTTAAAATAATGTGTGGTATTGATGCTTTACACAATGAGTTGGGAGGGAATTATTGAAGTGTGCAAATGCTGTTCTGACTGAAGGCCTGCAGTAATCAGGCACTGAGGGACTTCTTCCCCTAGGGACCCATTTTTTGGTGGTACTTCTCTGTTTTTAAGGAAAACTGATTGACAACAAAAAATTTGGACAGGAACAAAAACATTCTTCAATAAATCAGGGTGTTCAGTTTAAAAATGTTCATTGGTAGAAGGACATGTTGTGAAGTATAATTACTAAAGGAAAAAAGAGGAGTTTCTGCCCATAAATACCCGATTTGTAACCCTGAGGCAGGTCATCAGACACAATCCTTCAGCCAGCAGGAAGAGGTTTGGATCTATGCTTCCCTTGTTTTGTTCTGCCTCAGGATGAGGTGAGGCCCCTACTCCACCTTGCTGGGATATTGTGCTTTATGTGGGAAGGGACTTGTTGGGAAGGGTTATGGCTGGGTTGGACCAGGATGCTCGGTGTTGGAAAGTGCGGTGTGAGCAGCCCCAATTAAGTCTGGATTGTCAAGTGATGGTGTTGGAAGTGATATCACTTTTCTAATTTTTAATGGTCCTAATTAACCTTTTGATTAGTTGTTAGTGTGTTTTAGACCTTCAATCACTTTTAGCCAGCATACGACAAAAACTTGTCATAAGCAGCTTTAGCGAGAACATAGCTTGGGAAAAGTACCAAATTATGTAATTTAGAGCCAATGAAGGTTACTTTCTTCATTAAAAATGTATAAATAGGGAAAAAAGTGATGTATTGGTGTCTGTGTGGAGGCAGGATTTTTGTCAGCCACGTACACACCCAGGGCTGTAAATAAAGTAATGCCTTGCTATCTAACACTAAAAAGACACAAAACTATTGTTCTGTGTGTTAATAGATGATGCCTTAATTAGTGCTACTGCATCGTGCCTGTTTACAGAGCCAGGAGTCACTTATTGTTTGCCAGTTATTTGTTAGGTGACTAATGTACATAAAGGAAGCATTAACGAAAACATAACTGATGCTGGAATGATTGGTATTACAGTAGTTGGCAAGGGTCTTGTACAGAGGTGGGAGCTCCCCTGAAGTCAAGGGCAACCCCAAAAAATAGTAGATGCCTCAGCGTGGTTGATTTAAATAGGTAAGAACTGATATAAGAGGGAAGGAGAAGAGCTGAAATGGGCTGTTTGACAGCACAGCAGAGATTGTGGAAGGAGCTGTTTTCCCTCAGGAGGTGCAGCTTTGGGAAGTTCAGATTTCTGTGGGCATGTCTCAGCCACTGTCAACAGGAACAGAGGAATTAATTCCAACGACGCTGGCGCGTTTCCTTTTAATGTGTTTACCAATGTTCACCTTCTGTTCAGGAACAATCACACTGAAAAGTCTTGGCAGACTAGCATCAAATTACTTGGAAATGTCTACTCTGCAAGGACATTCTGTGTATTTCAAAGCTGACACCGAAAAACAAAACAGAATCCAAAATGTGCAGCCTTTTCTTTCGGATGAACCAAGTTGTTTGCATTGGTAAAACAAAAGCATCAGCGCAGGTCTTGTGGAACTTGGTCCTTCCCCTGGGAGCACAAAGCCTTTGAATGCTCAGCTTTGCAGAGTGCCCATTAGTCACTGCTGATGTCGGGGGATGCTGCACTTCTCAGAGCAAAATCCCCCTGTGCAGGTGTGCTGGGAGACCATCCACTGCAGCAGGAAAGGCTGTGATGTTTTTCTGGCTCTGACACAAAAGATCGGAGCACAAGAGATCTGCACACCCCCAGGGGCAGTGTGCTCCTTCTGGCATTAACCCCTCCAAAAGTGGGGAGGTGGGTCTGGACCCATTTCTGGCATGGGATAAGGGGGCAGTGGGAAAAGCAACTCCTTCAGACCTGGAATGTGCCACAGAAACTCTGCCTGGTCCTTAGCCGAGCTCACAGGCTGGATTTCACCCTGATGCCACCAGCTTCCCCAGTGTCCTGTGGCCAGAGGGCTGTCCTGTATCACCCTGAATAAATAGGATGGGAGGTGAATGGTGTCCCCCTTCTAAAGCCAAAGTGAGGATTTCTAGATTGACATCTCTAGCCATTTTTTATTTGCCTTTGTCTGAAAAGTTAAAAATCAGCTAAGAATTTCTGCTTTTCCCTGGGGCCCAAAAGTTCTTTCCCCAGGGTGGACCTTCCTGGTGGGGGCTGGACTGGCAGTAACTCCAGTGGGGAGATCTCCTTTGCTCCCCTGAGCATCAGTAGCAGAGCTGGAGGCAAGCCAAGGTTGCTGGAGTGCCAGAGGGTGAGAGGCTTGGGGTGCTTTCCCTTGCTCAGGCTTTGAGGTCAGTTTTTATGGGTGGAAAACCATTTCTCTGTGTTCCAACGTGGTCGTCAAGCCCTCTCGGAGCCTCTTGCAGCTGAACACAGGTGACCAAGGAGTCCCATGGGGTGGGTGCCATGAAGCTGCTGACTTTGCTGGCTGGGGAGGTAGAAGGGGGAATTGCTGTCTCCCAGATCCGCTCTGTGCCCGTGGAGTGTGTGTGGGAAATGTGTAGGCGGTGCAGTGCTGAGGACCCTTTTCTTTGAGCTTGTAGTGGGCGCAAGACCTTGTTTTCACGCCCTCCTTGTTTAGCTGGAAGGGAAGATGCTCTGGGGTTTGATTATTTGTTGTGTGGATTATACACAACAGGAATAGGGAGGCAGTGATATCCCAGGAGTGCTCTCTTTCGTGATGATTAAAGCAAATAAATAAAATTTGAGGTGCTCTGTTCCTTTTTCTTTATATATATATTTTTTTTTTTAATTTCAGCTCCCTCAGTATAACTGCATTTGAAAGGATTGCGTGACAAGAGGGCAAACAGCAAATTCTTCCTTTCAGAAATGGGGGAAGGTACTTCTTTATTTATATAGCTGGGGCCAGATTCATTCCTTTGATCATGAATTTCAGCTTGTCTGTTACCAGCATTATTTCATACTTCATCTTTTCTCGTGTAGTTTCTTTTCCTTTTGATCTTGCTCTGTTACTTCTGCCAGTTGTGCTACGTGAGAAGAATAAGAAAACCCAAGATCTGAGTTGGCACTGCAAAAACACATCTCTGTAGCCAGTAAATTGCTCCTGTCAGATGCCTTGGAAGTTTGACCAGGATGCAAAAGCTTAGTGGTTGTGCTGGACAGTGAAATGAAGAGTTTGTCTGGCATCCATCTGACTCCATCTGCAGAGCATTCCCCCTGCACTTGACTCCCTGCGCTCTGGGGCAAAGCAGGCACACAAATCTGCAGTCTCTGAGCTCCCAGCAGCAAATCCCAGGGAGCACTGGAGAATCCTGGCCCTTTTTTTATCCTCCAGGAGCTCTGGAGGGCTGGAGGCTGCAGTGTGTATTTTCTTTTAACTTAGAGGATAGGGCAAAAAAGGTTGAATGTGCCCTTTGTGAAACCTAGAGGCATCGGGTGTATTCCTTCAGAACTTCCAAACTCCTCTTTGTAACATATTGTAGGAAGTAATGATATATGTTTGCAGATCTCTTGAAGGACCCAAAGGCACAAATCTATCATGAACTCCTGAAATTCGGATCAGGAAAATTTACTCAATTGATTCAACAGTAATTTTTTCTCCCCACCCCTCCTTTTGAGCTCCCACCTTCTAGAGGCAAGTGACTACTTGAGAAATTCAGTTTTCATCTTTAAAAAGAAGTTTTCAAAGATAAGAAGATTGAGAAGAAAATAGGTTGGGGTACAAATAATTATTTTAGGTTACAAATAATTATTTTTAAGCTGAGTCTCCTGACTAGATGGAATTAGCCTTTTTTTTTTTTGTTTTAGAGTTTCACAGGCTGTCAGTGCTGGTCTCCACTAAAAAACTTTTCCTCGTAAATGCAATTTTTGCTGGTGTGATTTGAAGCCAGATCAGTCCTATGTCAACCTAATTTTTAACTCACTTTCTTCTTGTTTGTGCAGTGTAATAAGTTGTGCTCCACACCATATTACTACTGTGTTGTAGTCATTGCATTTTCCCCCTTCCTGTGACAGATTTACCCAGTGTAGCCAGGAGGGTCCAGAGATCTGCGTGGTGTGCAGGGTACATTTGCAATGCTTGAAGAGTCCTCCCAGCTTTCACACCGATGTGATAAGAATTGGAAATACACAGATGGTAGTTTTTTCCCCCCTGGTTTTTTATGTCTATGACTGGCTGCATTGCTGATTCAGATCCCCTCTCTCAGCTGTAAAGGTTTAAATGCAGAAATTCTCCTGTGCCTGCTGTGAATTCTGCGTCCTGCCCCTCCTCCTCTGGGGCTGTTTGGTACCCCATGGCTGGGTGGAAGTCTCGTGTAATGTCAGTTGTAACACAATTTTAGGGAAATCCTGCCAGTCCTCACAGCTGCAGGTGACACTGAGGAAGGACCAGGGTGTTACCAAGCCTTTGCTGCCCAAGGGCCCTTGCGAGAAGCCACAACAAATTTTCTCTCTGGCCTTTGGCCCTTGGTGATGTTTTCTGTCTTCAAGCTTCATGTTAGGCTTAGCTTCCAGGTAACTTATTCCCAGCTTCTTATTTTTGCACCTTTGGGGAAAATGATGCATAACCTGCCTATTCTCATCCATGTTTTGACTCCGTGGGAAATGCTTCACTCCTGTTTGGTGACTGTAAGAAAGGGACTTTTTTGTTTGCTTTTCTCTTCTTGTATTTATTTCCCTTTAGAAGTGAAATGCTACTTAAAGGTGATGTGTTGCTTTCCACGTGCCCTGTACCTGCCTCAAAATGTTTGTAAATACAGGCAGAATTGTGTTTAGCTTTGAGCTGTGTTTATTTGTCACCCAATAGCTCTCATGATGATACAGCATTGCTGCAAGCCCTGATCTGAGAGCTCTTTAATGCTCCAGGTAATCTGGGCATGCAAGTGGATGGACAGAGGGACAGAAGCAAGATTTCTTTGTCTGTGGCTCTTTGGGCACTTTGTTGTAGTCTGTGTTATAGTGGAAAGACAAGAAAGCAAATAGGCCACAATGGGGGCAAGTAACTCTCCTTTAATGCTGGTAGAGGACAAATCCATTCTTTTGGGGTGTTTTAGAAGCTGCAGCTGACCTGTATTGTGTCACTTATTGTTATTCCAAGGCAACTGTAATTGAGGTATCTTTAGCTTGATGTCTTACTTTTCTCTAAACATTAAAAATCTTTGAGTATCGATGCAGTTCTTGAGAAAAGAAGGCAATAAATAGGAAAAGTACAAGGGAAAGAAGAAAAGACTGTATTTTTCCTTTCCTTTCTTTTTTTTTTTTTTTACTTAAAGTGGATAGGAAATAGAAAGAGATCACCAGCAATTATCAGCAATCTGGTAGGAGAAGTCACAGGCGATGGTTGTGACCCCACAGCAAATGGAAACCCTGGGAGCACACAGGGGATGCTGGACGGCAGCACCTCTTGGCATCTCTGCATCCCTCACAGGTTTTGAAAATCCCAGTGATCTGGGGTGCTGCTTCCTGTCCAAGTGATTTCAGGGTGCCTCCATGGCACCAGTAAACCCTTGGTGGACACGGATGACAGGAGCCAGGATCCCGGCATTAGGCCCCTCCAAACTTTTTTATTGCTGAAGGAAAGGGGCACTGTGTGAGTTCTGCTCTTCCCCTGTGGGCTGGGGGGCTGCTGAGGGCTGGCTGGATCCCTGCTGGTGCCAAAAATCCATGGATACACCCACTGGGGCATCCATTGATTCCCATCCGATGCTGCAGCCCGAGCAATGCTCCAACAAGGGGAAAGCAGCAGGGCCAGCTTTGCATTCATGGACAGTCTCAACCCTCTGCTTGTTTGCCAGCATCTTATTTCCGTGATTGGTTGTTTTTACTGCGCAAGTGAGCACCAAATCAGATTCCAAAGCGAGCTGCAGAAGGCTCTGGATGTTGCTGGGGGAAAAAAAAGGAAAAAAAAAAAAAGCCTGGTAAAATAAACCAGATGCTGTCATAAAAAATAAAGCAGAAAGTCCATTAAATAGAGCTTCCCTTGAAGAAAAGGAAAGTATTTCATGCAGCACATATTGAATTTTCTGTGGTTTATTGTGTTTATTTTGACCCGTGAAGCTGCTGAAGCCTGAGCCGGGTGTGGGTGTTGCATGTGCTCGGAAGGGCTGTGAACCCAGCACTGGGAAGCTGTGGAGGCTGAATTTTTCAGGAATTACCTCCCTGTGCTCACTGGCTTTCCAGGGGAGCCAGCTATTGAGTTTTACATGCAAAGAAAAATAGTTGAGGAGTATCTAGTTTGAACTCAGAGGACCCCAACTAATTTTTTCCATTGTTTTTGTTTTATATATATTTTAATAGAACAAAACTGCTTCTTGCAGTCTGCTTTTTTTGCAGAAAACCTGCCAAGATAAAATTGATAGAAGATGTTGTGAGGAGTAGGCCAGTTGCTGTAATGGAAACCCTGCAGCTTCAGGGTAGGCTCTGCTCTAGAAGTCAGAAAAGATGAAGACAATGTCAGGCTGTGATACTTCCTGAGGATAAATTTCACAGCATTTCCACAGGGTGAAATTCAGATTTGGGAGCAGTGTCTTGAGAAAGGCTAGAAGATTGTGAATCCTCCTTTTCTCAGTGGTCTGCTGATACATTCCAGATTTTGGTGGTACTGAGGATTTAATCCAGACTAAACCTTCCAGTTTGATGGATATGTCTCTAATATGTCACTGAATTACTTCACACTCGAGCAAAAGCAACAGCAACTCTTAATGAGCAGGAAAGGAGGAGGTAGAAATGGTTTTGTAGCAGTGATCCAGGAATAATACCAATATCTGAGCCTCTTTTCAATCACCTCATATCATGTCATTACCCGTTCTAGCTTTGTTGACACGTTATTTTGTCCAAATATTCACATTTTAAGGTCTTTCACTCTGTATTTTTTTAATTGTGGTTTGGTTTTTTTTGTTTTTTTTTGTTTTTTTTTCCTTTTTTTTGGTACAGTCTGTACCATGTCTGTTATAACTTAGCCCTGGTACAGTTAGCAGGCCATTGTGGGGTGCTTGAATATTGCAGGGCCCTGGCACATTTGGGAATGTGCTTCCTTCTCTGTGCAGCATCTTTCAGTAGTTCCGTAGGGGTGGCTGCTTTGGATGTGGTTGGGCTTGTGCTCTTCCAGGGAAACACCATCAGACCCAGAACCCAAAAATGTTTTAAGGGTCCTCTGATGATTCTTTTTGCACTATATGGAAATAATTCCACAACTTCTGTCATGTTTGAATTTCCTGTTCCTTGTGGGCCCTTACACCTCTTCTTATTGATCATCCTCAAGAATTTTCCTAATAAGTTGATTTTGAAAAAACCCTTTCCTTCTTTATTTAAAACAAACAAACAAAAGTGTTGTATATTATAACATTTAAGACTGATCTTTTTATGACCCCACAAAAGGAAGATGATGGAAAATGTCGATTCATCCTGTTTCTTGCACTAGCTCCTTACACAGGAATGCCCAACATGAAAACATGACTTTTTTTAGCTCCACTTAAACTTCCCTTTCACCGTAACGGGTACTCATTTTCTGTGGATCAGCACAAACAAGGACTTGAGCAGTATCTAAAGTTCTATATCTGCGAGCAGTGCTGATCAGAGAACAGATTGGTTCATTCTGCAAAAAGTTGAGATTTGGGGGGAGCTCCCCCTCCTCTCTCCAAGCATTTGCAGAAGCTGTGTGCAAGAGCTCATTTTATCTCCATTTCAAACTTTAGAAGATAATGTAATATAGTACATACGGCTTGAAAGATTGTTTGGTTTTGGGTTTTTTTTTTTTTTTAAATCCACTTTGGAATATATCTTTCAGAAACATTTGTGATGGAATAAAGTCCAACTTCATTTTCATGAGATTGTTTCACTCTATTTTCTTCCAATTTTGGTAGAATTGAAGGAACATTTTCCACTGAGAAAAGTATCAGTTAAAAAATCCATTTCTTTTTGGTTCATGGGCTTAACCTTACCCACACTCCCCAGGCAGGCCAGTGTTTGTGCACAGCCTTCATTGACCCTCCCACCGCATCACAGACCTTCTGTGCTGCTCAGGGAAAATTATCCTTGCCTCTGTTCACATTTTTTCCATGGAGTTGGAAATGGGCTCCTCACAATCTCACAAAGAAAAATACCTTCTATCAGAGGGCCTCCGCAGAGATTGTGACTATTGTAAACCAAGAAGTTGTTGCTGGTTAATTAAGTGTAGCAGGACAATAATTGTGGTTTAAAAAAGTACGGTGGGCGTTTTTTTTGTAAGGAAGGGTGACACGGTGTCAGCTGTGCACTGTGAAATGACAGCACCTTTGCCCTGAGAAAAACTCCGTATGGTGACTACGCAAAAGGAGGCTTACAAGAGAAAACCAGGAAGTTAAACCCACCCAGGTTAGATTTGACAGTGCATCGAGAAGCCCCGTAAGGCCTAAGAAAGGTGCCCTAAAAACTGGCATGTCAAGGGCAGATCAAAGTTTAGTTGTCGGTGCCACCTTGGTTGGTTTTTTCTCTCTGTTCTGGTCAAGGATGTTCATGTTTAACTTTTCAGCTTGAGGTGAAACCATTTCTGACATTGATGCATCAGTTCCCACACTGGTCTTATCTCTACCCAGCTCTTAATCCCTTTAATCTACTTGTGTTCTGAATAATGCCAAAAATTAGCAGAGTACCCTTTTTTCTCCCTGCCTCCTGTTTTTTTTTTTCTCCCCTTTGGAAAACAAATTCAATTCAGTTCCTTGCTTTTCATTCTGGAGGAATATTGTGGGAATTGTGTGCCTATTGAAACATTCCTTTTTCTTTTTTGCTAACATGCTCTTGCTAGTAGTTGTTTGTTTGTTTGTTGTGTCTTAATTTTGGGATGAAAGAGAAAAGTCCAGAGACAGCTGGATATACATTAATCTTAGCTAAAAGCTTGTCAGCAGATTAACCCTGGAAGGCAAAAAGGATGTGAACGCAGCTGGAATAAATGATTGTTTTCTATTTCATAGAAATATCCATAAAGCTCTTTATTTTGGGGAATTCACACTGAGTATTACAAAATTATCTCCTTCTGCCTCTTTTTCAGACTTCCCTTTATAAGTGTCCCAAAACTAACTTGCTGTATACACCTGTTTCTGTTGAGCTGCTGAAATATGTTGTCCAAATTCTTCCCTTCCCTCCCTTGGACTCTCAGTGGTAGCTCTGATTTCTTAGGGACTTTTATGGTTTATGGTAAATTTGCTGGGAATTCATTAGAATTAAGACTAAAATCAAGGACTGTGGGGCATATGCACAGTTTGGTGCTTGTGCCACCAAGGTGCCTGTTGTGTCCTGTAGTTTTGTTTGGTCCTGGAGGGCAGGCAAAGTCCTCACGGGGATAAAGGGATTCATTTCTGGGCATCCAGCACAAAAACCCAGAGAGGCAGAAATAAAGAGTTAGAGCTTCATTTTGGAGGCAGAAACTGAAAATAGGAAGAGTCAAGTGAGGAACTGAAATAAAACATCCATCCTAGAGCAAAGTCTCTTGCTCTCCAGGTGTTATATCAGGCACGGGGGTGCCAGTGCACACAGGCAGTGGAGAGGAGAAAGGTTTAGTTCCTCTGCCACGGTGCCTCCACAAGGCATGAGAAGACCACCTTGTGTTCTCCTTGGCTTTGTTCCAGCAAATTTGACCAGGAACCAGGAATTCAGTCAGTCTCAAGCTACCTTTTTGTTTGGGTGGTTTGGGCAAACATATGCTTGGAGGAAAGAGGGAGGGAAGCCTCTGCCAGGTTGTTGGCTTCTCCCATGAAAGTGCTGGATGTGCAGCTTGAGCTGAAGTGCTAAAAAACCCCTAAGGAAACCTCCAACTCCAAACACTCCCCCTCCCACCTCCTCCCATTCCTTTGCTCCTGAATGCTTCTACCTCCTCTTGCCCCGTTTGAGGCACTTCAGCTGGCTTCCAGAAAAGTTCCTGGCAGGGGAGGCTGTTACAGCAGTTCCAGCTGTGTAGAAAAGGCAGTTTTCACGTGTCAGCTGAGGATTCCAGACTCCAGCTGCTTTCAGTGCTGCTGTGCCACTGTATGACCTGCAGGGCAGGGCTGCACTGCCTGATGGGTGCGGCACCAAAACCTCAATGTCACAGCTGGCCTTGGGGGACTTTGCCTGTGGGAAGGAAGCTGATGCTGGAAAAGGGCACATCAGTGATGGAGATGTGATGCCATGACTCCTTTAGCAACCTCCTGATGTGACGCAAGGGATGGATTTGTATCCCTACAGTTTGGAAGAGAGATCTGGACAAACATACTATAAATTAAAGTACTGCAATTTATTTATTTATTTTTTTAACCAGTGCCTGACTGCAAAATCCCTACAGACTCTGTCTTTGCCTGCCATCTTCATCACAGTATCTGAAAACTTCGTAAAGGTTTCCAGTTTGTTTCCTTTTGATAGGGACCTGTGCTGGTTCTGGCTGGGGTAGTTAATTGTCTTCCCAGAGGCTGGTGTGGGGCTGTGTTTTGGATTTTTGCTGAACACAGGGTTATTAATATAGAGATGTTTTTGTTACTCCTGAGCAGGGCTTGCACAGATCCAAGGCCTCTTCTGCTTTTTGTGCTGCCACACTGGTAAAGAATTTGAGAATGGGGAACGGGGAGGAGACACAGCCAGGACAGGGGACCCCAAGGGGATATTCCAAACCATGTGACATCATGCTCAGTGTATAAAGTAGGGGGAAGAAGGAAGAAGTGGGGGATGTTTGGAATGATGGTGTTTGTCCTCCCAAGTCACTGTTACGTGGGATGGGGCCCTGCTCTCCTGGAGATGCCGAACACCTGCCCAGCCATGGGAAGCAGGGAATCAATTCCTTGTTTTTCTCTGCTGCTGTGCTCAGCTTTTGCTTTCCCATTTTAAGCTGCCTTTCTCTCAACCCTTTTTTGTCTCGTTTTTACCCTTCTGATTCTCTCGCTGATCCCACTGGTGGGGCAGTGAGTGAGGAGCTGTGTGGGGTTGGCTGCTGGCTGGGGTTAAACCACGACAGGACCTTGGGTGGTGAGAGCTGAACTGTGCAGCCCAAGGGCTTAGAGAGGGATTCTCACAGCCAAAACCCCACCCAGCCTCTAGCTGTGATCTGGCCTTGGGGCCATAAAAAGTGTCTGTCCACATCCTCAATGACAGATTGATTTCTCAGAACATATTGCCAGGCAGACCTGGAGAGGGGGTATTTTAGATAAAAGTGATAAAAGGAATATTCTGAGATGAACATCCAGGGGTGCTCTGTGGTTTGTTTTCCAAGAGCTTGTGAAAAACAAAGGATAATGACAAAAAAAATTAAATTTTTACTGCCTGTATGACATCATATTTCCTGTTGAGCTAAGTGTTTTGATGAGAAATATTGCAATTGGGTTTTAGCTGATTCTTCCGCATTGTTTTGGTGGGGATTAACCACTGCTGCTGGCTGAGGATGTGTGAGCCTGAGCTCCCACTGCTTTCTGCTGGAGCAGGCAGGGGAGGGAATGTTCCCCTGCTTGACAGACAGTTTATAAAAGTTGGATAAGTCTTCAGTATTTTAGAGATGGAAATTGTAAGAAAGACTGTTATGACACCTGACTAAACTGCAGCTCCTTCGGGTCACGTCTGAGGAAGCTGAAGCACTTTCCTCTCCTGTTTCCCAGGAGCACAGCACACGGCACACCCACTCCCTGGCACCTGGACACACCATCACGGATATCCAGGTGGTTTCCAGGTGGTGTCTGTCCCGGTGCTGCTTCAGAGGGGCAGGTCCCTGACCCACCCTCCTGCTGCTCTGTGCGGAGCACTCCAGGACTTTTAACTTGCTGCCTGTTGCTTTAAGTACAGAGGGTGCAAACTCCCTCCTGATTTCCCAGTGAAGACAGAAGTCTTCCCCATTGTTCATTTATCACTGTTAAAAGAAATAACTTGAGCTCCCTGGGGAGGGGGATCTCAAGACGTTCCTGTAACGGGGGAAGTTCGTAACAAAATTCTGGCTTCAGTTTCACCATAAACATTTATTTCCTTTGTGTGTTTCAATTTATGGGAAACAGGGAAGAAAAAATTCAGACCATCTATTTTATTCTTTCCTGGGGTTTATTAATCACCAGAAAGCAAGCAATACTTCCTGTAGAGTGTGGTTATTATTGCTTTGTTCTTGCTTCTAATATAAATATTTTCGAGATTGTCCTTTGTGTTAAATCAGGAGTTCTGTTTATTAAAACCAAACTTTCCCTTATTGAGTATTGTTGTAGAATTAATTACCAGCCTGTTACTGAATTCCTTTCTTTTCCAGCAAGGGAGGATTAAAGCACCAGACACTGAGAATACATCAGCCCACAGCAGTTCCCATAAAGCTCTGACTGAGGCCTGGAATTTGCTGTTTTGTTATGCACGTGCCTTGACCTAGAGATTAGATGAAGGCATTAGAAGAAATCCCTCATATTTACATCCATATTTACACCCTGCTAGGAGGAACTGTGCAATATTCTGCAGGGTGGGCAATTTTCTTGGTGTCCTCCCTCTGATACAGTCTGTGGCAAGAAATAGCCCAACTTTTGCATTTTACTCTCTTCTGAGCTCCCCCTTTAAGCTCCAGGGACAATGCTGACTCGCTAAATCTGGTTGCTGTCAAATGTAGTCCACCCCAGCTCTGGGATCTGTGCCTTGGAGCTGGAAGCACATAGAAATCCATCTCTAGTTCAGCTAAATGGCTTCAGGTGCAGCAGGGTAAGTTTTCTGGATGAGAAACACAGCTACTTGCCTGAAATGGCAAAATAAAAATCATCCTGCCAGTTGCTTTGGTAAAAGCTTCACGTTTTTGCAGAGGGTCCTCCCATGCCATCCAGTTTTATATTTTCCTGAGTTCTGTGAGTCTTTCAGTGAGTAGCACTCATTTTCCTGTGGCAGTTCTGGAGGAATTAATGACATAACTACACAAGATTGAACGGGACGGCCGAGATGGCGCAGCAAAGACCAGCCAAAGTCCATCAGCCGAGCAGGCTGAGACTTTCTGGGCCTGGGCCAGGTCATTCCTCATGCTTCCAGACACATCCTTGGTATGCGCTCACACGAACTGGGTGAGTGGAGGCTACTTTTGATCTGGGGCAGCCTCTGGATGTTTGACTTTGCGGTGGGAAAGGAGCCCGGCCGGGCTGTGCAGCTGCTACGTGGGCACTGCAAACAGCTGGGCTGGCAAGAGGGGCTCAGGTTCCCTCTGGCTTAGAGGGTTCCCAGCTCACAGTAAGCAGGCTCTCAGTTTGGCCTTCCTTCAGACTCTGCTATTTTTACCCTGCTCTGCTCCAAAGTTTGTTTGCCAGCTGCCAGCTCCCCGAGGTTTGTCCCCTCAGTTCCTCTCAGCAGAGCCTGGGCAGCAGCAAAGCCAGAGCCCAGCGCTGTGGTACAAACTGGGCAGCACCAGGACAGCACAGAGTGGGTTTAAATCGCAGGCACAGAGCAGGTAGTTGAAGTGTTTTAGCAACCACTTCCTTCCCTCAGGGCATGCAGATGTTTCTGGCTCCAGGGAAAACAGAGGGAAAACCTCACTGCCTTGAGGATGGAGTGGTGGGGCTGGAAAACCACACCTGGGGAGACCTGGCAAAGGCAAAGTTTCAGGAGTTGGGCCCTGGAGGAGAGGGCAGCATGAGGGTTAAACCCTGGGAAGTGGCAGTGTGGAAATCTGCCCAAAGCATCAGGCTGCAAGTGTTTTACACGGTTCTGACCGTCTCTTTTGGGAACAAGGTTTGCTCCAGAGCACACTGGACCTCCAGTGTGGACCCTGTGTCAGCATGGCATTTGGGAGGTCTGTGCCTCTGCTGGGCACAGATGTGGGGCTGCAGCAGGGAATGGGCATTTTGCACCAGCTGGGGAGAGGTGGCACATCAAGACCATGGTCCAGCCAAAATATCCTTTGTTTAACTGCTGGGGAGGAGAAGTGAAACAGAAAACTGGATCTGCCCAGTTTGTTCATTCCTACCAGCAAGGAACCTGTGGCCCTGCAAAAGGTTGCTGGAAGGTTTAGTGCATGTTTATGTGTGTCACGGCTGGGGAGAAAGGAGATCTCTTAATACTGGTGGTTCTTCCATGATTAGCATGGCTCGCTCTCCTTTGTCTGGACTCTGGGAAATAGGAGGAGTTGAAAGAGGAAGATGCAGTGTTCAAGCAGTCCAAGTATTCCTGTTTTATTTCCATCCTGAATCAGTTTTGGGCACTTTTTCTGAATGTCTGTGATCTTCCTTCTGGTTTTTTGAGGCTGAAAGACCTGAGAAAAAAGGAGCAGGTCCCCAGCCAAAGCCATCACCTGCAGCCCAGGAACTCCATAAAAATACAACTGTAGCTTTTTATTTCCGTGGCATTTCTGTGGGTAGTATAACAAAACATAAAAGCTGTGAGACTCACAGTATTGTGGGATTTCTTTCCCTCGGGTTTGGGGCTTGTGACTTTTTTTTTTATCAGCTAGAGACGATTTCTGTAACAAACACCCATGCAGCTAGTGAAGAGAAAAGGGAAAGGCTGTGAAATGTCTGAGATCCTCTATCTGCATAATAATAGCAGAGAGAGCACAGGGATGCTGTGTCTCCTCACTAGATAGATTCCCTTTTTCTGGTGACTGCTTAGAGCACATTCATTCAGGGAAAGAGAAGGTGTGGTTGAAATGATAATGGAATTTATACAGCAAATCCCAGCTATCACTTTGTCACCAGGGGTGGCAGTTCCTACTGTGCTCCCACCTGCCCCAGCAGCATAAATTCTTCCACCAAAACCCAGGCCCGCTCCAGAAAGGTGGCTTTGCAGTGAAAGAGTTTGATATTGCACATTAATAGCATCAAACAATGATGTACTTGATTCCTGGGACAGCAAATGCTGGAGAACAGAGCTGGGGAGCAAAAAGCTCCAAGTCCAGTGGAACACAGCTTTTTAGATGCTTCTAAGGTTTGGATTGTTTTCAATAGCCCTACTTGGGGAAAAAAAAAAAGGCATTTTACAGCAGTTACTATAAGGCAGTTAATACAAAAATTAATTTAAAAACTCTAATGAAAATGGCTTAAATTAAATTAAATCTGGAGAGTAGGTGGCCATGGGAAGAGTATTCTGAAGCATTACATAGATCCAGCTTTTTTTGTTTGTGTGTTGTCAAAGCCAGGGATTTAAATCCAGTTGTGTATCGTCACTGCCACAACAAAGCAGCAGCTGCTTGTGTTCAGGTCCTCATGTCTGTCTCTCCTCTGGGCCCAGAAAGTGGCTTGAGAGTCCCAACATCTCCTACCGAAAACTTCCCCTCAGCATCTTCATTTCAAGTCTGCTCTACCTTTAGTGCTGAGGGTTTTTTTTGGCTGTGAAAGACTCAACAGTGAGGCAAAAAGCTCATTCCAGTGGGACAGCACAGCGAGTTTCCCTGTCTGTAGATGACTTTCCAGTTCTGTATAACATCCTACTGATTCCTCATTATCCTTCCAAATAAACACCAGCGATGGAATTGCACTTAAGGATGAAATGGCGAATTCCAATTTGAGAGGAGCTCGAGGCTCTGTACAATTCAGCTGTTCAAAGAAGGGAGTTAAAGTTCTGACTGGGAAATTCAGACCATTACATGCTTCACACACGAATGCCCACACTTACCTTACGTATTAGTGTGTTTCCCCCCCACGACGTTTTTCCATTTTCTGCACAAATTGAATTAAAGGTTGAGAATAACTTGGGTGAGAGTGACAGGGATTTGTTTTCTTGGAAATAAATATCAAAACTTGGGTATCTTTTCTCTCGTTGTCCTTCTGTACACGTGAACAACGAGCAGATCAGGGCAGTCTTTGCTCTCTAGTCAGAATACACAATTTCAAGGAACTGGCTGTGATGCTCCTGTTTGTTTTAGTCTGCTGATAATGGCTTGGTAATGACAGTCTGTGAGTCACTATCAGCGTTTTAACATCTTCTATAGAAATTCCAGAAGTATTTAATTTGCTCCTTGGTATATGAAAGCTGTTCCTGCTGAGCATAATGTGTTCAATATAATTCTTACTCAATTACTAGAAGCACACAGTAGAAATTGTTGAAACTTCGTAAGGGAGCTGCAACATGCCCATTTACCATTTCTCATTTGTCTTGCACGTTTAGCTGTTGTCACAACTGCGAGTGCAGTTTGAGAAGGGGAGTGGGTTGCAATTATTTGTAATTTTACTTATTTATGTGTTTTTAAAGCTGCTTTTTGTCCTCTTTCTTTCTGCAATATGTTTCCGTAAGTCTTAGCACAGTGGGATGCAATTATGGTCTCTCATAGTTGCAAAACCCTTAAGAATTACTGAAGTGTTGCTGTAATGAAAATGATCCTTTTCCCTTCCTGAGCTGACACGCCTTGTTATAGAAGCTGGAGAGAACAATGGTACATGAAATAAATGACATTCTGAAGGATTTCTCATTGTTAAAAATGTGGCTTTAAAATTCCTGTAGTTTTGCCTGGTTTAGGTACATTTCTACAGCACAGTCTGGGGTCAGTGATCTGTTACTGAAAGAATAATTTCTAATGTGAAAAAGTTTGTAACATGCCAGGATTTCAGCTGGACATCAAGGTTTTGGGATGAGCCAGGGAGGACAAGTGCTGGGCAGGAGAAGCTGAGGAACACATGCTTGGGAGCAGCAGGCCAGGGAAGAGAAAGAACTGTTTCTGTTGAGGGAAGGAACCAGTTCCAAGAGGTGAGAATCCCCTCCGGAATCTCACTCCTGCCTGTGCTGTGTGTTAGGACCTGGGCACCCCAAGTGCATGATGGACATTTCCTCGAGGAGTGGGTGCAGGGAGGCACAGTTTGAAGTATCAGCAAAACTGCCAACAGAAAGCAGCAGTTGTTTGTTGGTTATTTTATCTGGGTTTGTGTGTGTTTTTAATCCAGTTCCTTTTTACTTGGTGTGAGACCTGACATTTCAGCTCCTCATCCTCAGTGTTTTGGGAACATCTGGAATGATTCCTGTAAACAACAGGTGACAAAAGGGCTTGAGAGAGCACAGTGCGTTCAGAAAATCTAAATCTTTCTGGGAAAACTGTCCAAATCCTCCAGCCTGGCAGGGAAAAAAAGACCTTTTTTTTGTGAATTTTTGGTCCTACCTTTCTGTACAGAGCAAGTTAAATTGTGTTTGCCTCAGTGGGGAGGTGGACCCACCATAACAGCCATGTGGGATGGAGTTCTTGGTGTGTGGAAGTCAAAATGTTGCCTTCTTTCTGCTCAGCTGCAGTTTCTTCTCAGCCTGCCTCGAGTGGTGGAAAGGTTTTGTTTATTCCTTAGCAGTCTCTGTTCAGTATCCCACACTTCCCTCTTAAAATATCTGGCGGTAGAAACTGCTGGAAACGTGATGCAGACTAAAGGGACCATGTATTTATTTATGCAGTGGCCTCAGCCATGTTTTTGTGCTGTGGTTTGGTTTTTTGGGGCCCCTTCCCCCTCTCTCCAATCCAAGCATCATTCTTTGTATCAAATACACCATGGAGTGCTGGTATCTGGGGACTTCCCTGCAGCTTGCAAGGAAGCCACAGATTTTGCAGCTATTGAAATACGGGGAAGCTCAAATCTCTACAGCTATTCCAGACAGCCTTTGAAACACTAAAGCAAGTTTTATTACAGAGATTAGTTTACATGACACTCATTTATTAAAACCTAAGGACATCTTTATAAAAACTACTGTATATAAAGACAAGAGCAGTGCAATAGCAGTGTAAAACACATTTTTGGTTTACTTGGCAATCACTTTAGAAAGACAACATGATTCATAATATGAAGTCAGAGAATGCTGCAAAAAATAGGACAGGATTAGATCCAAAACTAGATTAGCAAATCACTGGACACTGGCACGTACTGATTTCAAACATCAAGTGTTATGTAAACAGTATTATTGTCAATGTATTAATAAAGAGAAATCACTGCAACCCTAGAATTTCTAGTTAGCTTAATTAGCCTAAAATTTGTCTGCTGACTATTAAAATAGACTATTGTACTGTATATATTCTTAGTAATTTACTACATTTGTAAAAGGAGGACTAGAAGAAATGCCTGTCTTGCAGAGGAGAATTTTTTGAGGCTGAGAAAAGGTGTTTCTTCCTGGTGAGTGGCTGAGGTTTTGTTTTTGCTGCTTTACTTTTCATACGCCATCACTGGCGGTGAAATAGAACTGACTTTAAAAAATCATTTTGACCTGTTGCTTCTTCGAGTGGACAGTCCTCACACAGAAATTACAGTAAAACTATAAAAAACAGTTATCTAAAAGAGCTGCTACAATATGCTGAAGTAGACATTGAGAGGCCGGATTATTTTCACTCTGTTTTTGTAAAATTGATAACCAGGCACAAAAGATGGTTAATTACAACATCAAGTCCTGCACAAGCTTTATAACTTATTTTTTTATGTCCTACGGTATGCACAGCAATTATTAAGAAGTTGGACACTGAGTTCTCAGTAAAACTGAAGAGAGAAAATAAGTTGGACAAGGAAGGAGGTTTCTGGAGCATGAAGGTCATTAATAGCCACTGAGACAGCTGCCATTGTAACACAGACTGTAAATGTTAATTTTAGATCCCTTATTTTCCAACCAGATCAGGATTGACATAGAGGAAAATGTCTCTATTTTAATTCAGCTTGCTTCTTATAGAGAAAGGTTATGTTTGAACCAGTCTCTGCAGGAAAAAGTGAAAAGCTGATTGCAGTTTATCTGGTTCACCATGATTTTGATCAAGTGAAAGCAGGGGGATATCAGAGCCCAGCTACAGAGGTGGCTGAGATGCTGAGGTGACTGTTTGTGTAGCCGGTGCTCTTCTACAGTGTCCCAAACACCGAGGGAGAAGGGCTGGAAGGGAAACACATGAAGTGCACCATTTCCCTGGAGTTTAAGGCCCAACTAGCATTAGTCTTATTCAGGATCTTATGTTCTGCTAAAATAGAGAGACTATCAGATGATTCTAACAACACACTTGGTGAACAGGAGTTCACCAGCTACGACAGGGATTTATCCATAAACTAACTGGTAAGCAAAATCAGAATTTCAGCCAGAGAGTATCTACCTTCTATTAACCGGCTCTGTACAGAGCATAAAAGAAAACAAACAAACAAAAAGCACATCCATTACAAGGTATACGTGTACTAGAAGGAAAGCATAAAACTGCTCAGTTATAACGCACAATTCCCAGAGGGAAAAAAACCCTTACAAAATACAGTAAGTCACACAAACCAGTATCTAATACAAATTCTTCCTCCATGAACATAAGCTTTTCACAAAGCTCTCTGTGGCAGTCATCACCTCACAATGGAAGTAGGTGCTGGCAAAAAAAAGGAGCAAAGAGTTACTGCAAAGTGCCTAGGTGAGACTGATTACTGTAGATATGCACTTTTTGGGTGTAGATATGTACTTTTTTGGGTGTCTGCAGGGATTATGGTCCTTGAAGACAATGGGGGAGCGTGGAGAAGGTGTGATGTTGGCAGAGCCATGGATAGCATTGCCCCCAACTCTGTGGTTTCCTCTGCCTTCCTTGTGAGTTGGCACTAAGAGCACCACCTTCCATCTCATAGGATCAGCTCGCCCACCCTCAGGAGCACAGACCCTATCCCTGCAGAACCCCTCATCCTCAAGGAGAGAGCAGTTTGGACTGTCTGCCGGGATCTGCAAGCTACTTACAGCATGTCTGTGCTGAGGGTCCTTTCTGCTCCCAGCTGAAGTGCTTTGCATGGTTCTGCAGTGCCCTGATGACATATTCTTTTTGGAAGAGTTTGCAGTGCTCTGATGACATATTCTTTCTGAAAAACTAGGAGCATCTCTGAGGTTTAGTGTGAATCAAGGTCTAAAAAATACTGGCCCTGTTTTATTTGAAGTGCTGTGTCACTCACAGTGTCAAACAGCCCAGCTGCACTGTGGCAGCTCCTCTGGGGCTCCACAAGCTGAGTTGTTTACTCAGGAGCTTCTGTGATGAGTGAGAATGGGCCAGGCATCAAGCTTAGCTAGAACAGGAGGGAGTCTAATGCCCCCCAGGGTGGCACTCCCGCCTGTGGCATTTGAAATCTTTCTCTTAGCTGTTGCCTGTCCTTACTCAGTGATACCAGGCACGTTTAGCACTTGGTTTGTAAAGAAAAGGGGCTTGTGCATGCTGGTATCCTGCTCAGATTTTGAAGGCTGGGCACTCTGGTGGTCTCCAGCCTTGTTGAGTCCTCCAACACTATTTATTCCTGTCTGGTTTTAGTCGTGTACCATCCGACTCAATTAGCTCAGATCACTCAGAATAGTGTCCCTTTTTAAGTTCAACAGGAGAATAAAATTCACTCAGCCAAAGGGGTCCAAAAGGAAAACTTGATTATGCATTGACCAGGTGTTCCTTGTGTTGCTTGTACAGTAGAATCTATGGTCATTTTAAAGTTACTCAGATTCACAGGGCAAAATATTGGGACTGAAGGATTAACTTGGCATTATCAGGGCTTTGTGTTGCGATTTCCAGATGAACTTCTCTGTTTGGTTGCCACTGCCAGGTTCTCCATGTATACCTCTTAAATAATTGAACTTCACAGGGTTTGCTCATGTAATTGATACTGGAGGATTTTAAATAGATTTGCAACCTATTGCACCCTGGTGACCAAGTACTTCTGTGGCAGCATCGTTGTCCTTCTGGCTTACAAATGAATGCCTAGATTTATGAGCTGTAAACTCCGAAGCCGGTCAGTGACTGAGGGAGTTGGACTATTGTCTTGTAAAGCAGAGGGAAAATGGTATTATTGCTTTTGAAATACATAGTTTGTCAATTTTTTTTTATTTCTTTTTCATCTTCAAGGAGTGTGGGGGTGGAATTGGGTGCCTGTGTTGCTCCCCTCTTCAAGAGGGTGTGTGAATCTGAACTTAAGATGTGCTCAGCTGCTTGATGTCTTAGCAGAATCATTGCCAGTCATCTTAAAATGTGCATTAAGGTTGAAACAACTGCTACCTTGCAGTTGGACTCAGTGAAAGGGCTTTGCTTACCTTGCAGTGGTAAACATGGTTAACAGTGCTGTGGATTGCCAGCATCTACCCTATTGTGACAAAATGCTCACCAGAGAACTTTGGAAAGACTCACATTCAGTATTCTGACGCTTAGATTAGGCTCAAATGGCAATAGATGGATGGGGAGGCAAAGAAAAGTTATCTACCGCAGGTTTGTCTGGTGATCTTTTTCCACCTTCGTGTGGATTTGCCAGAGCAACTTAATTTTCTTCCTATTCAGCATTTTCTCAAATATGGTGCTTTCTTTCAGAGATAATATTGTTGGTCTGGAACTAAAATATTGCTTACAGACTGTTTTCTCCTGGAGACTCTTTCTGTATCATTTCCTTACAGAAATTGTCTGAATGATGTTTGTCTTCAGGTGACTTGCTCCATCTTCCTCTTGTAGTCTTTCTCTCTCCTGCTTATCCCTAATTTTTCCTCCTCTTGCAATTCAGTTGATTTTCTTGAAAGCTGCTCCTTGAAGTCTGGTCCTACCTCTCCCATCTTGAGGCACATCAATATGATTTTCTGGAAGACATAAAGCACAAATGTTTCATGAGCACGCAACATCAAAGTATTTCCTGTAAAGGAAAACTTGTAGAATTCTCAGTCGTGGATTTGATTTGGGGAGGCAAGAAAGAGGAAGGAAAAGCAGGAAGAAGGTGTTAAGAAGCCTGTACCTGCTCTCATTTAGTTCTGTTTGGTGCAGAGTGAATTTTGTGCTGTGGATGGTTGTATTTTCCTCTTTTTATTCTATACAGTCATGGAGGCCAAGATTGTTTCTCCCTGTTTGTATGTAACTGAACAAAACACTGTTCTAAAGTCTGAGTGCACATCTGAACTCTGACCCCTGTTCATTTCATATGACGAGAAAATGTTCTTCTATTCCACACATGTAAGCGGATAAATGATATATTTATGTGCTTTC
The DNA here is from genome assembly GCA_013396775.1 of Cephalopterus ornatus. Classification (NCBI taxonomy): domain Eukaryota; kingdom Metazoa; phylum Chordata; class Aves; order Passeriformes; family Cotingidae; genus Cephalopterus; species Cephalopterus ornatus. The sequence goes on from VZRE01008091.1 coordinate 87,288, forward strand.
CTCACAGAACTGTTGCAAGTATTCATAAGTTTTTTTTTTTGCTTGCAGTGCCTCCTGCACATAATAAATGCTTTAAATCTGCCCAACTTCCCCCTGTGCAGAGTGTGTGTAACTGGCTCTGGGATCCAGCCATATAGGAGGCTGAACAGGCTGAAAGTCCAACTAGGCAAAGCTTTGAGATCACTACTCATAGTAATAAATTAAAGAAATGCATCTGTTTGCTCCAGCAGGCAACTGGTCATGGTACAAATACAAGCTGTTGGGTATCCAATAGCAACAACACTTAATTAACTTCTCCCACCAGAGTTCTTTGCATAATGGGTAATCCTAAATTTATGTGCTACATTATACATACTGCATTCCATTAATGTATAAAATATAAAGAAACATGTAGTTCAGACAGCAGATCTGTGGGAATCAGCATGTTTAGTGTTTTACCCATCAGAGACTTGAGTCTCAACTTCCACCTCAGCAAAACTCTTATTAAAATTGCAGCAATAGATGTGCTCGGCAGTGCAAGGTCAGGTATGCAGTCACCTGGGCTGCAGCACAACTCTATTATCTCAATTCAGATTTAGAATGGCATTCTCTTCATTCAGATTCAGGCACTTCTCCCAGCACGCTCAGCCAGGGAGGATGCCCGAGCAGAAACACGCAATTTTCTCACAACTAAACTCTGAGGATTTTTAAGCCAAAACTCAATCACGTGAAACCTATTTCAAGGTTGGACAGCTGACGACTTTCTAATAATCAAACAGCCTAGACAGCCTTATTTGTGTTAGAAATGCAAAAAAAAAAAAAAAAAAAAAAGATTGTTTTGTTCCGCCACTGTCCTTTTTTGACATTGGCAGAAGTGCACACTAACACAACATGCAGACCTGCCTCTTGTGAGTCTGCAGGCAGCTTAAAGTTTATATTGAGTTGTTTGTACCTGGGAGAGAGTCTCAGGAGACTTAGTTATAACTAACTGCCTTAAAAAATACCTGGGGAGAGAGAATCTGAAGAGTACGAGAACGTGTGATGGCTGGGAGGCACCCACGTCCTTCAGAGCACCTTCAGTTGTTTCTGTGGATTGCCTTGTGTGCTTCAGCTCTGATGAAAGGCTCTACCAACCTAAAATCTGCATAATTTAATTCACTAGGCTGTTTGACAGGATGCAGTTTTATTTATTTATTTATAAATAAATGTTTAGAGATGAAGCAGGTAGAGCAGACATTTGGGTGCTCCAGGACAGTTTTCAATGTGTCAGACCCATCAGCCAGTTACTCTTTTCCTCTACTTAAGAGTTCCAAAGTTGCTTCTGGCCAGATCCTTCTTCCAAGGTTAAAGTAAAATCAGGAGTGTCACTAAGCAGGTGTAAAGTGAGAGTTACTGGAGTTCCTGGAGCCAAAGACCATAAAAAAGCTTATGAATGTTTCTATGCAGCACAGCAGCTAAAATATCGCTCCTGTGAGTAGCTTCCATTTCCTGCCAGTTCCTCCCCTGTGTGCAGAAAGCTGTGGGAGGATGTGAAGAGCAGAGCCAGCAGCACAGACCCCACTCTGCTCTGAAAGCCTCTCACAAGTATGAAGTATTCACCCCGGGTTTTCCGAGCCCCTGGCTGAGCCTGGTGCTGAACCAACAGCTTCTCCCTGAAACCAAACCCTGACAGGACAGAGGCTGGGCTGAAAGGTCCCCTTCCTCCAGGGTGTGTGATTGATTGGTGACCGGACCAGTGAAGTTGAGAGGTGCTACTTCAGATCACTGGGATTCCATAAAAAATACTAGCATTTTCCTAAGAAAGACGAATGCTGATTTCCGTGTGCACTTGGAGTATTACATTCCAGTCTCCCATCACAATGTGCTTGGCAGCAGAAACCCTGCATTTGTCAGTTGTGGTCTCTTCTACAGGATTTTACTGTCTTTAGAGCTGAAGGCTGCGCTTTGGAGATGGTTCAGGTTGCTCCTACTCACTAGCAAAGGTTATTGTCACTAGTAGAAGTTACTGTAACTTTAGATTGGATATTGAGAAGAAATTCTTTACCATGAGGGTGGTGAGGCCCTGGCACAGGTTGCCCAGAGAAGCTGTGGCTGCCCCATCCCTGGAAGTGTTCAAGGCCAGGTTGGATGGGGTTTGGAGCAACCTGGGCTAGTGGAAGGTGTCCCTGTCCGTGGCAGGGGGGTTGGAACAAGGTGATTTTTGAGGTCCCTTCCAAACAATTCTATGATTTCTACAGCCTGACAAAGAAGTAGCCAACTAAAATACTGCCTCCTCTTTCACAGCAATACCTTTGCACAGTGGCTTAGTTCCACTGGAAAAAAAAATGACACTCATTAATAATGAAGGAATGATTCAGAGCCTCTGGAGGCAAGTTTTTTTCAGAGATTTCTGCCATTTTCTGACAAATGAGGTAAACAGTTGCCACGCTCACCGTCACAAGGCCTCTTGCTAAGCTGGTGTTCACATAAAAGCATCATCCATCACCACAGCCCCTTCAGAGCTCAGGTACACCCCGGATCCATCACTTACAGGAATTGTGGCTCACAGTTCACAGCAAAGGGACCAGTCTCTGCAAATGTCCGGATCTTCCTCTGGCATAAAACTGCACTTACACTGGTCTGAGCAGACCTGTTGAGGTTCTGCTGCAATGCCTTCAAATGTGGGCATGCTGGGAGAGGGAGAAAAGCTTTCGCCCTCTTTGTTCCTAGGAAAAGCTGGGATGCCAGGCTGACAAACAGCTTCCAGCAGTAAGAAGCCCCTGGTGGATAAACTGATTCTTACAGGCAGTAGGAATGCCCTCCTTCCCCAGAAAATGGAAGGACAAGGGAGCACAAAGCACAATGCACTAGACTCTGTAAAAGCCTCCCAAGACTGAAAGGAAGGATGTGAGAAATTAATTGCAGGACAAGCACTAAATGAAAAGCCATTCAGTTGTCTGAATATATTTTAAACCAGAAAGAAATAAAACATAATCTAATCCCTCTGCCTGTGCAGTCTGCCAAAGAGCAGGGAAATAATTTTTGTAGCTTGGCATCTGCACACTCCTGTGGCTGTGTTATACATAGCATTTAATGCTATACCCAAAATGTATGTTGAAAGGTTGCTTGGGTTACCAAGTCTAATTCTTAAAAGCTCTGAAAGGCCAGAATGAACAGTGCTGGTGCAATCTCAATTTGGCTGCCTTGTTTGTGTGAGAAAAAACGGAAAGTCTCAGACTTTTTAGGTGGGGCTCATAATCTTTTTTTTTTTCTTTGGGAGAACATCAAAACAGTGGAAGGATTCAGGTTTTTCCGATATAGGGGAAACTTCAACAACAGTTTGCCTCAGGTTGGCTCAGTACGGAAGAGATTGAATGTTTAGGTGTTTTGAACTGACAAGGAGCACTTCATCATTAAGCAGTGGCAGTGGGTGTTGCCATTTTCACAGAATCAGGGAATATTCTGATCCCACAAGGATCATCGAGTCCAACTCTAAATTTTGCTATAAAGGAGCCTTGGATTTGCCTCTGTTTTCATCCCCAGTTACCTCATTTTTGGTGAAGCACAAATTCTCCTCTGGTCTAGCTATGAAATGCACCTACACGAGGTCAGATGAGAGGATGACCCTAAACAGTGGCTAATTTTGTCCCAGCCACTGTGCAAAAGGACCACCACCACCACCACCACTGGTAGCCATTGCTGATGCTTCTAAAATAATAGCTGGCTCAGGGGAGACAGACATCTGGTGCTTAAGAGTTTAAACAAAACCCAGGCCCTGGAAATTTTCAGCTTGAAAAACAGACTGAAATTTCAGCTCAAGTGTTATTTCTACTGCAGCTGACAATCCTGCAAAGCTGGAGAGAAATGTCAAAATATGTTCGAAAGTGAATACCTCGGGGTGGTGTTAAGGCTTAAACAGAATAAATGTGCAACACATGCCTGATTTCATCAGAGTTAAGCAATCCCTTACCTGCAGACCTAAAGAAAGGTGATGAAATACCCTTTTCCCCTGGTAGGTGTGCTCTTTGTAGTCGGGGGAACACATAAATGGGATCAGCTGAGAGAATCCCTTTGCTGGGCAGTCAGAAATGTCTGGGATGCTTCTCCCCATCAGCTGGTAGGAAACACCATGGGACTTCATAACAGGTCCATAAGGCCCAGAAGGGCACAGGACAGATGGGGTTGAAAAATTTTGATCGTATTCTGTGGGGACATTTTGGAGGGCTCCTATTTGAGTGCACGTACCAACTGTACTGAGGTGGCAGCCCATTCCTTACCTAGTGCAGGTGTGGATGGCAACTAGAAAAGTTCTTGTGTGCTCTGGATTAAGCACAGATGGAGAACTGTGAACTACAGCTCCTGTGAGCCATGGGGAGCAGCACCAGAGTGCTCAGGAGATAAAGCAGTTTCTGTCAATTCAAGAGGAGACTTTCTCAGCAGGATTTCTCTGCCTGCTGCTCTTTTGGCTGACATAAACTGCCCTTTTCCTATTGTGGCTTGGGAATTGTCACCTTTATTTAACACCATCAGGCAAAAGGTAGATCAGGTGCAACAATGAGCATAAGAACATGTGTTTATCTGGTGCCTTCTGGAAAGACAAGGTGTATTTCCAAGTCTCCTGCACCGTGCCCTGAGCAGTGCTGGGATGTGCTGTGTACTTCAACATACACAAGGCTATCAGGACAAAGAGCGAATGGCCAATTCCTAGTAAAGCTGAAAGTGAGCTGGACTTACTCATTCTCCATCACATTTATAAAACCCTCACGTCCCCACCAGGGTGCTCAGATGTGTCACTTGAGGCTGAAATTCATCTGGCTCATTGTTGACAAATTCTCCTGCAGGTGAATACGTGGCAGCCACTAAACAACTGATTCACCTGAAGCAAAGCTAATTTGCATTATTCACCAAAAAAACCCCAACCCTGGTTTTGTTTTGTAGAGTTTGAACTGTGCTCAATTCCTTTCAAGACCTCAAGGCAAAATTGACCTCAATGCCAAAGTGAACAGAGATGCCATGTAAGGAACTCTAGACTTATTATTCCACCTGAGACTGTGCTTGTTTTCATGTATTTTCTGATAACTGGAGTGACCAAATAGCTTTAATTGCATTCCTTTCATGGAGGAAGATGACTTGAGATATTCAGAAACAGAGAGGCCAAGAGGAACTATTGCTAGAGGCAAGAGATCCCTGATAGCCTTGTGGTGGGGGATAGCTTTTGCTGGGGTGGGCTAAAGATTATATTAGTCCTAGTGAAGCACCAGAAAGCCAAGTTTTCATAACTGATGCTAGGAAAGCCAGCTGCTGACTTGCTCATATTGTTGCTTTGCAGGTGGGAAGAAACCATTTGGATCATCCGAGTTTCCTTTGGGTTGTGCTCACAGCGGTGGATCTGTTCTTGCTGCAACGTGTTACCGTGAGTGCTGAACGAGGAACAAGTCAGACACAAGGTGTGAATGGAACCCACCCCAAAGTGGACAGGGATTAGCGCCTACAAACCAGTCACCTGCCAGACTGTTCTCCCTTCCACCTGGGAAATACAGGTAGGAGGAAAGAGGCTTGGGCAGAGCAGAATTGCCTGTGCCTGTGTTAGGGGAGCTAACTGTCACCTCAGGGCATCACATGCTACAAAAGTGAGTGCTGTCAGCTGGCTTAGACATTGGAGCATGTGGAATGTATTCAAGAGCTTGAGAAAGGGCTGCTAGAAAAAGTTAAGTGCCCAAACTATGAAGCAGCACAATTTTAAATAACTTTCCATTTTAAAATTTTGTTATGAGTATTGGTAAACATGCTTTTTACATTCTCACTCCATTTCTGAAGAATCTCACCTCTTTGACACTGGTTTGAGGTCGTGTAACTCTCCCATAAGGGCTGGGGGAGGAGAAATAAGACAAACTGCAGGTCACGTCACTGCTGAGAGCTGCTCGCTGGTTTTAAAGGAGCTTTAGGAACTTCGGGAATGTCTTGTGTTCCCATTGGGAAGGCTGGTTTGGGCACTTGTAGGGAACAGGGAGCTGCAGGTGGATGGCTGTGGTGGTGGTGCTGCTGTCCCCCAGAGGAAATACTGGGGGTCAGGGCAGGGCTCCTCTCCATACCTGAGGGAACCTGAGGGATTCAACTCCACTGCTGCTTATTTTCCAGCTAAATCTAAACCCAGTACTAAGACCTTTTAGCTAACACCACCTCACTGGTGCGCAGGCACCCATGAGACTGGGTTGCTCACATCAGTGCAGGGTCTTTGTTCGCCTCTTTAAATTACTTTTAAATTTGATCCCACGATTTTCGTTGTTAGTATTGAGTTCAAAGGTGGTTTTCAGAGGAACACTTTGTCTACAGCAGATGTTTGGGCTTCACTGGTTTGGACTTGTGTCTAGGGCAGTGCTCTGAGCTGCTGGGAAACAAATTGGAACCTGTTAGGAATTGGCTCCCAGCTCTCTGCCCTGCAATGAACAGGGGGGCCCTGCACCAGCACTGGTTTTGGCACATGGTTTATGGCATATGGTCTCATTACCAATGATCTGGCCGCTTTTTTGGTAAGGGAAGCTTGGGATCTGCTCGGATCCTGTCTCACAGACAGATGCAGGAGGAGACTTGGCACTTGGGAATGAGCCTGGAGAGCTGCTGCAGGCAAGGACTCGCCTTCCCCACCTCCCCCGGCAGCACTGCGGGTGTGAGAACAGCAGCTGGCCCAACTTTTGTTATTAATGTGGTGCCTGGCCAACACGGCAAAGCTGAGAAAGAAATCTGGTTTCCTGCAGGGTTTCTGGAATATCTATAATTGTACAAACTAAATACATCTTTTGTCCCATCAGCTGGGCTGGGTGGGAGGGGGATGAAACCACACAGGGATACAATTTTTCTCTATTTTTTACTAGAGGCCATATTTTACAATACTCACTTGCAAAGGGCAGTGATGTGAAACCAACAGGGTTGCTAACATAAATATTACTTGCTGTAAATAATAGTTTCTGAAGTAATCCTGTGCTTCTGGAAGTCAAGTATTTTTCAATTAGTGGCAATGTTTTTCATTTGATAGTTCCTGAAATGGTTGATATGGTTGATACTCCTTAACACTGTTCTGGAAGGTAAAAACATCCAGGAGAATTTTTAAGTCGGTTTTTTGTGGATTTTTTTTTTTTTGTAATGGAAATATGAAGCATTCAAAGTTCTGATTTACAAGTTTTGAATAGAGGGAACAGATGAAGGTTTGAGGACAAAAATTGAAAGGTGATCACTGAAGAGCTGTGTCTTCTCTCACTGAAGTGTTGCAGCCTGACTTTTAATGATTTGAAATGTTTTCTTCCTCCTCTTAAGGTTATTTGGGAAAAAAAAAAACAAACTCAAAACACCCTGGGCCTTCCAAAGCATCTTAAACCAGTGAACGGCCAATTACAAGTTAAACTGAAAGTGAATTGGACTTACTCATTCTCCATCACATATAAAACATTTATAAAACCCTCACGTCCCCACCAGGGTGCTCAGATGTGTCACTTGAGGCTGAAATTCATCTGGCTCATTGTTGACAAATTCTCCTGCAGGTGAATACGTGGCAGCCACTAAACAACTGATTCACCTGAAGCAAAGCTAATTTGCATTATTCACCAAAAAAACCCCAACCCTGGTTTTGTTTTGTAGAGTTTGAACTGTGCTCAATTCCTTTCAAGACCTCAAGGCATCGTGATGCCAAGGTGAATATGGATGCCATGTAAGGAACTCTAGACTTATTATTCCACCTGAGACCGTGCTTGTTTTCATGTATTTTCTGATAACTGGAGTGACCAAATAGCTTTAATTGCATTCCTGTCATAGAGGAAGATGACTTGAGATACTCAGAAACAGAGAGGCCAAGAGGAACTATTGCTAAAGGCAAGACATTATATTTTTGTCTGCTTCTTGAAGGTCTGGGGCAGGCATGTTGCTTTGGAAAAGAGATTATGGCTATGTGTAGTGTAATATAATGGCATGGAGTGGGTTTAATCTCACCTAACTTTCTTTAGGCACCAAAATGGTTAAATGTCTTTATTTCCAGACCTCAGGGTCCTTTATTGTCAACAAATAGCAACAGGAACCTCTGCAGATCTACTCTAGTCCTCCTGGGGTGTCAGGCTGGGTGAATGATGCTGCAGGGACTCCCTTTTTGTCTTTACTGGCTCCAAAAAACCCCAGCAATTACTCGGATCAGGTGCAGGACCCTGAAAGTCCCCTGCCTAAGTCAGGGAGTGAGTGGTCCCACTGCCCCCGAAAACTGAGTTATAAGAATGTGTGGGCTGGATTTCTGTTAACATCATCTTCAGTCTCACACCGCCACAAGCAAATATACGAAATACAATCTTCTATATAAACATATGTATTTACAAACCAGTATAACCATGTGAAATTTGATCTGGAATCTCCATGTTCTGGTTAGAAACCTTCTTCCCTTGTATTTATTCATGAGCAAATTTGATTATTAACACATACAACAGACTTGTAACATAACAAAAGATTCAGATGGAAAACCCGAGGCCTGTGGGTATTTCCTCATGCACAGCTCTGGAAAGAACCATAAACGTTTGACTATTTCTGCATCAGTGGTAGGGACTGAGTTATCTAAAGGTCTCTGTTTCCAGCTCATCCCAGTTCCTCAAAAGCTGATGCTCCCAGCTTCCAAAATCTGTTCCCACATAGCAGCTCTGACACATCCCAGATACTCAGGTATCCTGATATACTTCAGATACTCAGGTATCCTGACATATCCCAAATACTCCAGTATTCTGCACATCTGCTGAACTCTTAACCCAGCAGTGCCATCCCAGAAATCTCAGATCCAGCAGAGCACAGTGGGAAGTACGAGAGGCTTTACAAGAACGTGTCCTTCTGTGTTAAAATTCAGGCACATGATATGAGAAAAAGGCCTCCTTTCACGCTGACTGACAATTTGAATTTAACAGATGTGCTAGAAATTGAAGGCCAAGTTTAAAAAGCGAGCAGGAAAACTTATGTGATTTATGATGTAGCTTGTTGGGACACTGCCATTCCCTACTTACACAATCTCCTAATGCACCAAAAATGTTGACAGGGATATTTAAAAAACCCAACCAAACAAAAAAACACAAACAGCAAAACTTTGGTATAACAGTAGTGCCTGACTCAGCAAGAAGAGCAGTTACAGAGTGTTTTCTTTTATTAAGCCTAGTAAATGTTAATTTATTTTTTTTTTATAATTCCTTTGCCATAAAGTGATCAATTTATTTTTAAGTGAAGGTCATATTTTAAAAGAGTGTTTCTGCAAACTCTGCTCAGTGTAAGGGATCTTTACTTATGCGAATGATCAAGTTTAAGAGTTGTAACAGGTCTTAGCAGCTTACAGCTGAGGTTAAATGCAGGATGGCGTGGTTTGTACCTTGACACTAACTGAGCTGTGCAGAAAAATTAGTAATGTAGCCATAAGGAACTATATGGGTGTATGTATTATGCTATTTGTATATTTATCTATTTATTTATCTGGCCCACAGTTTCTCTATATAATCTCTGACATTTTATACAGAAGTGTGGCTTAGTTTCTTGGTAAAATTCAAGTTTAAACCCCTGAGCTAAACAAAAGCTCAGACCAACCTACATCAGGTGAACACCCTGCTCCTTTGACCATCTCTTTTTTGCCCTGGAGCTCTTCGCCCCCTTTGGCATCAGCAAAATTCAATCTATTAAAATTTTTTGCCTAGCATGCCTAGCATTTTATCCTAACTAAGGATAAAGTCAAACCAACGCTTCCATGGAAATTTTACTGTTGGGACTTGCTGCAAGGGGGGAAAGGGATTAGCCAAATATTAGATTGGAGTGTTCAGGTGTCATTTGGAGAGCTTCAAGGTGCTGACTTCTTTCAAGGGCCACGAAGTCAATAAAACTGGAAGCCACTGAGATTTCAGGACATTCAGAAGCAGGACTGTATTTGAAGGAAGGTGGGAATGTTGGTTTCCAAAGCAGACCAAATTCGTATTTTTCCACACGTGAATAACGAAAATATGAATACCTTGAACTGGATCCCAGCTGGATCACTATGAAATACTGCAGGCTCTCCATTCCCCTGGTAGGAAGGTGGGTGCTGCAGGGGCAGAGGGGGCACAGCAGAAGAGGAAAGTGGCTGACCGCTGTGCCTTCATCCAGCAGCGAGTCCCTGTGGGTGCTGGAACTGCTCAGTCCCCACCTCACCTTTGCACTTCATCTGACTGAGGAGGTTACACCCCCCTTCTTCCTCCCGTTTCCATTCTTCTCTCCTGATAGTTGACAATCTTTTATAAGAGCTGCTGTTTTCTCCAGGAGACATGAAACAAGATTCATGTTCTGCCTCCCTCACCCTCACCAGAGGCTCAAATTGCTCCAACTGCACAACTCCCTCTATTTAGGAGGGAGGAAGCTGTTTCAGCACTTGAATTTTGATCCCCAGAGCTGTGGTTTAGCCCAGAGTTGTGTATTTACTCCAAGTTAACTTAGCTTTTTTATTTACCTGTGCACGACACGGGGAATTCTGTCATTTGGGGAAAAAAAATATTAATGGCATAAGAGGAAAAAAATTAATTCCTGAAATAGTTATTGCTTTTAACAAAGAGCTTTATTTTCTGCTTTCCCTTTTCAGTATTGAAGGTTAGTTTTCTGAGTCAGAGATCAAGAGAAAATATGTAATAACTGCTGTGTTGAGAGCCAAATTTCATTGTAGGATGAAAGTCACTGTGTTTCCTGCAACTGATCTTTCTGTGTATGATTTTTCTTCCCCACAACAGAATTTGTGTGGCTTTTCCAGTATGAAATTTAAAGCCATTTCTTTTAAAATAACTTTCTGAAGGTACTTCAAGAAAGAGCTTTTTAACATTAACAAAATTATCAACAGTTAAACAGGAGCAAAGCCTTTGCAATTTAATCTGGTTCTGTGGTAGATCCAGGTAAGTTTCCTTGCACATAATCATCCAAGCAATAAATAATGTTTAACTTTGTTTATTTGCAGTTGGGAGCAGGAGGGTAACACCCACAACACCATCACTGGAAACAGCACAATATACTGGAAGAGATGTTGGAAAGACAATTTTACACAGAAATGTTTCTTCCTTTCTTTCCTCTCTGCCTTTCCCTTGTAAAAAGCAACAGGAGAAGCTGAGGTGTGTTGTGATGTGGAACAAGAAGAAGCCAAGGAGCTTGGGCAATTTTAGCAGAGTGCAAGAGGCAAGAAAACAATTTTTTTTTCATGGTTATCTGAGCTGTATTGCCAATTTTACAGAGGAACATGTTTTGACACTGCTGGTGACTGGTTTATTATTTTTAAATTGTCTCACAGCTGCATCCAGATAAGGGTCTGCTGGGGTGTGAAATGTCCTTTGGCTGCAACAGGATCTTTGTGCATGGATCAGTGACCCCTGCTGAGCAGCATTTCTGGAGTCACAGAGGAAGAAAACCAGCGCTTGGTTGGCGTCACTGGACTGAGGTACAGCTCGGTTGGAGTGATAATTTATGAAGCAATGACATTTTTTTTGTTGTGAACAATTATGACTGCCAGCTGGTGGGTTATTCTCAGTTTGTTCTATTTTATTTTTCATTGTTTGCTCGGGTTTTTTTTGCATCTGTGTGCACATTTCGTATTGTGGATCTGCGATACACTCATTTTGTCATGAGAGAAGTTTAAGCTTCTTGCAGTTGCCCAGTGTTGAGTGCAGTTATCAGCTGTGCAGCTTAACATTAGACGAGAGGCAGGAAGGCTGGAATAATTCAGAATGATGAATTCAACCACAGCTATTATATACACACACCCTAACAGAGAATCAGTTTTCTTGTGTCCACTATAATCTTACAGCACTTCCACGTGAAAAATAGGAAGCCAGTTACACACAAAAATAATCTTCACCTCTTCAGTGCTACCACCACCAGTGGCTTTCTGTGCCCACAGAATGGGAGAGATGAGGATTTGGCAGGTGGTGCCTGAGATGAGACTTTGCCCAGAGATTCCCATTCTTTGGTGTGATTGTGCAGTCCCATGGCATCAGCAGCTATTATGCAGCAGCTGCATAATCGGGCATTTATTGGAAGAGGTGGGGAGGAAGAAGGCCACATGTTTGTCCCCTGTGTTCCCTAATGGTAGAGGATGGTACAATTGGAAAAGAGCATCGTGTGTTTTTTTTTTTTTGATGTGCAGCTGTTGGTTTTCGTGTTTTCTGACTGCTCAGTTAAGTGTGACGAGATTGCAATGGTAGGAAAATGTGCTGCTGGGGTCACAACGATGCCCCTGCAGCTCCAGGCTGGGGCAGAGGGGCTGGAAAGCTGGGAAACGCCCTGGGGGTGCTGGTGACAGCGACTGGATGTGAGCCTGGGTGTGCCCAGGGGGGCAAGAGGCCAAGGGCTGGGTCAGGAATTGTGTGGCAGCGGGACCAGGGCAGGGATTGTCCCCTGTGCTGGGCACTGCTGAGACCACACCTCAAATCCTGGGGGCAGTTCTGGGCCCCTCGTGACAAAAAAAGACACTGAGGGGCTGGAGCNGGGGTGGAGCATGTCCAGGGAAGGGAATGGGGCTGGGAAGGGGCTGGAGCAGCAGGAGGGGCTGAGGGAGCTGGGGGGGCTCAGCCTGGAGAAAAGGAGGCTCAGGGGGGAACTTATTGCTCATTACAACTATTTGAAAGGAAGCTGAAGACAAGGCAGAGTTTGATCTCTTCTCCCAAGAGAACAGCTGGACTCAATGACCTTAAGGGTCTTTTCCAACCTAATGATTCTATGAAAACTGATTTTGGTGTGACTGAGTCTTCTGAGACTGGAGCCTCACACATTCCTCAGATAAATCAGATTTTACAGAGCCATTCTCCACTTAGGGTCCTCAGTTTGGCCTTCTGTGCAGGATCTAGCTTTCCCATTTTTTCCCACTGTCGCTTATATTCCACAAGCTCCCTTGCCAGTTTTAAAAATTACAAATAATGGCTGTTTTGTTGCACCTCAAGACACTTCCTTGATGACCTGCCCACTTTGAAAGAACTGCACGCTTAGGTGAGATGAATCCCACTGGCAAAATTCATCTGGTTAAAATCTTAGTGACTTTTACAAACTCATCATCCAGCATAATGTCAAAAAATTAATCAAGATAAGCTTCCAAGCAATTCCATTCATTGAGAGCAGGTGGAATGAACATCCTGCTGAAAAATGCCTCTTTCAACGTGCTGGTGAGGGTGCTTAAATAACTAGTAGATGTAGGACTTTTAAATGGCCAAACTGACTGAGGTTAATCCTGCTCTTTATCAACAGTCAAGATTTGTATAAATAGATCTTCCAGGTATTGGGTATTTTTCTGTCTTTGCTTGCTGATTATCTGACATCTCCTCGCCATGAAGAATTTACAGACTGAGATCAAATTGCCTTTTAATGTTCTTTTAGCCTTGAGGTTCTTAAACTTCTTACAGTTTGACAGCAGTCAGATAAGCTCTGCAGCTCTTTCTGAATGCTTTCCCATCTGGCATCACAATCTTTCCTGCTCCAGGCCCAAGTGCAGGTGGTGTTTCCCCCTCAGCAATCTCACTACTAGGGAGATAACAGCTCCCTACTTCTAATTGGCACCTCCTCTCTATATACTCCAGAATTCCATTAGCTTGCCTATTACCCATCATATTGTGTAGGAAACTGATGGTGAGTAGTTACCTCTTGTATTACTGGATATTTCAAATCTACTCACGTGCTCCCCTGCAGCCTCCCCACAGTATGTCAGGTAAGGGCCAACTAGAAGAAATCTTGCTCTTGTTACTAAAGTATTCCAAAATTTACAAACTTTTTATACAAATTACAATAATGGAAGCATTGTCAAACACTTTCAGTGTGGCCCTCAGTAACCAGATAAGCTTTTCTGTCTCATCTGTCCAATGGAAGCACCAAAACTTGACTAGTTTGGCACTGTGGGTATGCCAAGGATTCACGAATTTCTGTAGTACACAGGTCCAGCAGCCATGAGAACTGCCTCTGGGAAAGATAAGGAAGTGCCAGACAATCCCCTAGATAACTTATACTAATTCTGCTCTTTTAAAAATTCTAGACCATGTCTGCATTTATTTAACTAGAATAAAGGAAGAAATAAAACTGAGGCAGTGATTGCCCTCACAGGTTAAATTTATCAGAGTAACAAACATTGGAAGATTAGGGAAGGGTTTGGATTACTCTCTTCTCTGTCTTAATGCTTAACAAGATGTTTTTTCCTTATTATCTCACTTGTCTCTAACTTTTCCAGAACATGTCCCTTACAGCCAAGTCTGGTTGTTGGGCTGCCTCAGGTATTTTTAGTTTTGCTTTACGTATTCCCAGGACGAGTCAACCTGAACAAGAGTTGGCAACTACTGAACCAAGCTTATTTTTTTTCTTCAGCAGCATCACAATTAGGCAGTATTTTTAACACATCCATGAAAATGCAGCCACATCTAGTTGTTCATGCAAACACTGGGGCTCTTTTTAATTAGGATGCCTGTTTTTGTCATGCTCTGAGAAGCTTCCGTGAATATTAAGAAAAAAATACAGTCAACTTTCATGTAATTTTCTTTAAAATGCCTTAAAATGCAAATTAAGCAGGTGTTCTTCTAGTGGATTTAGCTGTTAACTTCAGCAGCACAAGAGAGGTTTTTGGTGAGTGAAAGGGTGATCTCTGCCTGCTTTCCAGTCCCAATTTCTTTAGAACTTTTTTGGGGAAACTGCTGGAGATGAGCTGCTGGTGTAAGAGTGATAAAAGGTGCTGAGTTCAGCAGCTCCCTGTGACTCACTCACCACTTTTCAGAGATGAGAAGTTTAGAATGCAATAAAAAACCTCCTTTGCCTCCCTCCTCTGTGTGACTGATTAAAATCTGTAGCACCAATCAACGCAGAATATAGTTAATGACTGTTTAATCAATTTACTCTAATTTTTGATGGAGCTCACTGCAATTACTTTCCCACGTGCTGCTCCACGGTAGTGATGATTTCCAACAGGCAGAAGGTGGCCTGTGTGGTGTGTCAGCTCCTGGGGCAGCAGAATTCTGCTTAGAGATATGATTAGCTCATTAGTTACACACAGTTCCTATAACCTTTATGCAGAAACTCATTCAGGTACTAGAGCACCAGCCCTTCAGGAAGAAAAATTGTTACTGGACCTTTTTCCCTTTAAGATTTGAGCCCAGCAGTCATTTTTCTGCCAGGTGACCAAATGCAAACAGCTTTCTACACTCTTACTGTAAATGGTTTTCTCCACAATCATTCCACCTTTGACATTCTTTGGATCCCAAAGGTTACCAATACATATGAACACCAGGAAACAGATAAACCTATTGGGAAGCGAGGTAACTTATTTATTTCACACATAACCACTTCTTACAGCTATTTTTTTTACCCTCCTGTGTATTCTGAGGTGTGCCAAGTTTCTACCAACTAACCCTTTGCTGCTGCTCTGTGGGGACTCCACAGTTCTGTGCTGATTAAACTGGTTTCTCCGTTGTTTAAAGTAATGTGTCCCACTTTGGGATCATGTTATCACCTGGCTGGGACTAAAATTAGCAGCATTTCTAATTGTGTTTGAACGAAACGTCACATTCCTACCATTTGATGCCTTAAGCTGGTTTTACCTCTTTAGCGTTTCCAATTTCCAAGAAATTTTTTATAGTGGATTTCAAAGTGTTTTCAGAGGCGTGTTTTTTTTTTCCTGAAGTGAATTGCAGATACGTGTGCACATGTATTTATGACAGTGCTGATCATGTAACTTCCCCAAATCCTTTTTAAGCTTCTGAAAATTGTTTGCTGATTGGCATTGGTGTTCTCTCATGATTTAATGAAGAGTAAAATGACTCAAATTTCTATGCTTCTTGATCTGTTTTGCTTCTGAGACTTAAGCAGCCACGTATCTGGTATCTTGCTAATGATGAAAAACTGACTGTGTCTAATTTCTGGCCTTTCCTTGAACTGTTCAGTGAAACATCATTATAAAAGCGAGGTCATACAACCATGTTTTAGCACTTTTCTGATGAAGTGACTAATTGCTTGCTGTGGTTGCTTTTGTCATGATCTAACCAGGGGACAGTGACAATGAAAGTAATGATGTGGTAGATTCCTGACCTCCGCTGTCACTGGTAATTGCCTGACACCCTTAGCATTTACAGTCACGTATTCAGCATTAGCACAGAAGCTTTGGATGATTTCATTACTGAATTTCTTTACTATCCCACAGTATGCCATTATTTCATGTAGAAATCTCGGCATACTTGAAAAGGATTATTTAATATGTAGCTTTTTGTTTAATGATACCTCTGAGAATAACAAATGTGTCTGTAAATGATCAGCTTTATTACCTACTTGTCCCTCCTCGAGTCAGGGATTTATTTGTTTCTTGACATCCAAAATATAAGTTGGGAGTTGATTTTCCAAGCTGAAAGCAATGGGATTTTACTTCAGAGACTCTTGTCTCTTGTTTTTTTTTCTTCTTCATTTTCACTTCAGTTAAAAGCACCAAGTGCATGTAGACAGTTGTTTTGAAGGTATTTTTAGTAGTTCTCTGGGCCATACACTGCTGAAGATGGACAGTTTTCTACCCATCATTTTCTTTTTTTCCACCTTTTCTCCCATTTTTTTTTTCCTTTTTCTTTTTTGAAAATGTGCTTTCTTTTATTTGTTCCCCAGAAACAAACTGTTTCTTAGAAACTAACTAACTGTTGTTGCATTTATTTGCATAAATTCAGTTTATGCCTGTTCAGGTCATGAACTCCAGCTCCTTAACACCTCCCCTTTTATTTTAATTACCACTGGCAATATCTTTGGCTGGTGCTGTTTATTCTCCCTGTCACGTGCTTGTCCACCTGACTTATTTAGCCTCTGGAAAACTAGAAGCAATTAGTTGAATTTCATCAATTTAATAAAAAGCTTTGGTCCCTGCCAGTTAAAGCTGAGAGTGCGTAATTTAATACAAGGTATGAGAGCAACTCTAGACCCAGCTAAAAGCATGTCAGGGACAACTAGGCTCCTTTTCAATTCCATTTGTATCCAGAGATCTAAATCAGGAGTGACTGTGAGCTTAATTTTATTTTTCAGTGCGTATTTAGGAGGTGGGAAACGTGCGTGTGCTGTTACAATCGCTGTGGAGCATCTGGCACCTGAGAGGATGTGAGACGTAAGACTTTTGTAACTCCTCCCAAACACCTGTAAGGGTCTTTTAAAATGGTAGTGGTTTCTCTTGTGACAGAGAAGATGGAACTGGTTGATAAAACTCCGGCTCTCACACTCGTTCCTCTGTGGGTGCTGCTGTTGTGACACTGTGCAGAGGAACTGTGGGCTTAATTGGAGCCTTCTGATTTCACACAAATTTTCTGCGACTTCAGTGGTTTTATTCGGGATTTGGATGATGTAGATGAGTTAATGAGCTCACTGCAAGAAACTCAAAATATATGAGGAAATTTAAATATGGAAGTTGTTCAGAACTGCTTTCCAGCAATTCCACTGGCTTTCATTCCTCAGTGTGCAGAGCTCCTTTAGCCTTCAGATAACCTTTTAACTACTCACTTTTGTCTTAATTACTACTTTCTGATAATTCATTACCATATTTAAGTTAAATCCCTTCAGCTGTACAATCTGTTTAAAGACTTCCCTGAAGCTGCTGAGTGTGACAGTCCCAATTCAATGGAAAGGCTGAGAAACAGCTAAAATAGGGAATATCCAACAGCCCACATCCAGTGAATCTGAAATTAGGAACGTAGAGAAATACATGTTGCAATAAGGGGCCTCTAAGCAAAAGAAAAGGAAAATAAGGCATGAAATCAACCTGTGTGTTGACAAAAGAGGCAGTGTATAACAATATAAACAAAGATTGTCTATATTCAGATTGAGGTGAATGGAAATCTTGCATATTGCCTTAACTTCTCCTGGTAATAGTGAATTTCTAAATGCAAGGGAGAAGGAAAGCAAGTAACTTGCATATCTTGGGTTTATTTTTATCATTTGCATTTAAATAATTCAAAATCTCCCAAATTATTTGAATGTTGCATTTGGGGCAAACAAACAAGAGTCAGATCATGGCAGATTTTGAGGTGGTCTGTTCCATGCCCACAGTCAGTGTGAGCTGTTGGTTTCCTGCCCTGATGTGCTGCTATTAGTTGGTGTAGAGGTAATTTTCTTCACAGGGGCTAGTGTGTTTGGGATTTGTGCCGAACACAGTGATAATCATTAATTTCTATTTTTACAGGTATGCAGTTCCTAGCAAAGAGATGAGAATATTTAGAAGAAAATATATTCAACAATAGCTGTTATTCCAACCCAATATATCCTGAAGGGAATGGAGGCACACAGGTAATGGTAGTTATTTCCTGGCACACCTAATCTCTGTTAGCAGACAGATTCTCAACATGATGTTAATTCATAGGCAGTTCTTTCCAAAAGCACCATGTAAGTATTCAATTTTATTTATTTCCAAACTTTAAAAAAAACCCCAAACAACTACTGGTGCTCTGGTTTGCCATATTTAGTCTAATATAAAAATCCAGCTAAGGGTTGTAAATAAAAAACTATGCTTTGCCCTATGATGCAAATTTTGCATCTTTAAAAGAGTGCCATCTTATTCCTGTTTAATGTAGCACTTTTGCAAATGTAAATTTGAGATATTTCTTACTTTTTTTTTTACTGTAAATAACTTGTACCAAGAGCAGCCTCTGCACAAAACCCTCCTGTCACCCCAGTGGCTCGTGTTTTTGGAGGACTGTGGCCATGTTCTCACTGCATAAGCAGCTCTTAGAAGGTATTGAAGTTATTATTTCCTGTTTCAAAATTTGGTATCAAGGCAAATTCTGTCCCATAGACCTTTTAGCCACAGGCAAAGTATTTATGTGTTTTTTGTATGTTTGCTGTGGACATGCTCAGTTACCTGCTGGCTCCTAAACCCTGCTGATATTTTTGTAGGCTTTTTTTTCCTCTCTCTTTGTATAGAAGTGCTTTGGAAGAGCTGTCAAGCAGGTCAACAGCAGCAGGCTAAAAACCATTCTATTTTTTTTTGTCCAAAAGACAATGCGACTCGCAGGAATTCGCGGTAAAAGTGGATTGCAACATCTAATGAAGGAAAGTAAAATAGACTTGCCTTTTTCCAAGCCATTCCAACTGTGTAAAGGAAATAATCTCTGGCTAACCCTGCTGGGCTGATACTTTTCCCGATTCTGGACAACCAGCAGGTTTCCAGAACTTTGAGTCCTGTAGCGTAACTTGTACGATCACAGGCACTGCCTCTGCGTGCTGCTGTGCTGAAAGGTGGGGAGCAGAGAGGCAAATGTTGGACTTCAAGACAGTATTCCCTGGGATTTGCATCCTTGAAGGAGGTGGGGAGGAGTTTAACATCACCAGAGCAAGGCAGAGTGATCATGTTCTCCCTCAGATCTGGAACACAGCACGGCCACGGAGCACCTGGGGAAACTCTGCCCACACTTCTCCTCCTTGCAGGTCTGACCTTTTTTTGTTTTTTCCAGTCATCCTTAATTAACAATTAATTAATTAACAGTATTCCCAGGGTTGTGAGAACAGGCTGTTTCAGTGGTCAGAATTTCGCTTTGAGCAGTGGAAACCATTTGTTTGCCCAGCTCGTGGCCACCCCCCGAGGGAAGGCACCTCCGCGTGAGCTCCTTCCCTCGCGGTCTGTGACCGCGTTTGGGCTGTGGAGATTCCTCCACCAGGACCTTCCGACCACACAGGCCTCTGGGGAGCCCTCAGATGGTTTTCATACCGAAGAAGAAATAACATTAGTTGGGCTGCAAAATCCACACGCTACAGGGTGAAGTAACATTATTCCAAAGGGGGTTGGATGTTCCCGAGATAAATGGTTTTCCTTCCTGTCCTTGCCCAGCACTGCAGAGCAGCCAGCAGCGTGTATAATAGATGGAGATTTTGTTTTGGCACAATAATATTATGCCTATACATGGTCCTCTTTGTCTCAAGTAAATAATGGAGTGATCTGCTCCGACAAAACATTTAAACTTCTTGGGGCTGGTTCTACCCACTATAATACTATTACTTGCTTCATTTTTCCTCTCTGACATACCTGTTTCAGTCACTGGCTTCACTGCCAATTCATGGCATTTAAACCAGAACAAGAAATGACAGAGTAAAAGCCACTTTACTTACATAATTTATTTCCTTTTTTTTTATCCAGGAAGATCCCAAACTGCATTACAAGCTGTAGGTTAATCCTGACATCTTTCTTGGGGCAGTTTCCTTACTCTGTCAGTTCTCTAAGGATACTCAAAGTCTTCAGCTTGGTTGAGATCCTTGATGTGCAAGAATTATCATGCAGTGTGTCTTCCAGAATGGGCATATTTTTAACTGTACTTGGGATAAATGTGGCACAGGAAGTTAACAACTTCCACAACATCTGTCATCATGAAAACCTGCAAACTGCTTCGGGAAAACGTTTTAAACCAGTATTTAAGTTTTTACGCCCTGGGATATATTCACATCCCCCAGGATTAATTTTCTATTTTCAAAATGCTCATCTGTAAACAGGAACTGTTCTTGTATCACCCCTATATACACATGGCATGTTTGTGAGGTGCTAAAGGAAAATGTTTATTTTTCTCTAGTTTGGGACACATTAAAAATGGCAACACAAACTGCCAAGTGGATTATTTTAGCCTGGAAACCTGCTGTTGCCAGAGCAGGTGTCACGATCTAGAAAAACGGAAATTCAGGTGTAAAATTAAAAAGGAAAAAAATTACTAGGCTCTGTAATTTTACATCCAGTAAGTCCACTGCACTTCTTTACTGATAGTACAATTAGATTTTGAGCAGCCAGTAACTGAGGTTGTTCATCAAATGTAGACTGAGAAAACCAGACTCTGAAACTGAGCTTCATTTCTGTAGGGCAAAATTACCATATTTCCATGTATATAACCTGCAGATTATCTAACAGAGGAATAAATAGCCAGGCAACCCACTCCCCACTGTGTTAGCAATTGCTGTAGTACACAAATCTGTCATTTTCTGAGGGAGCTGTTTACTCAAAAACCTCCTTTGCATGCTAAACATCTTGCCTGTGATCACCAGTGCCTATTGCTATTTTATATGTATCCAACTCACACTGAATCATCTCTGCAACTTACTGGAGTTTCAAAAGTTGCAGGTTATCAGTGTGAAAATATGGCACCTTTTGTAGTGTTTTCCGTGCTGAAATAAAAGGGATTAATAGGGTTTTGCAGGGGAAACATCTACTTATTTCTTCCATTGAGGGACGAAAGGATTAGGCAAATAAAAAAGGAACAATTTTATGGGAACTGAGGGGAGCAGAGACAAACAGTTCACTGGGAAAGAGGTGAGGGTTATTGGAGTAACGTCTCAATCACACAGGACCGCAAACACAGGAAAAGGAGCATGTGGGATGTGCTCACCTGATCCTAACATACATTGCCCTCTTAACGCTTCAAGAAAAGCAGAGAAACAGAACAAGGGAAATCAGCAATAAAGTGCGACCAGGAATCCTTCAAGAATTATTGGATAGCTACAATTTATAATGGTATGGCAGAATTACTAAGTGGTATAACCAGAATAATAGTTTTTAATGTATATATGTAGTCATTTTTGTATATATACACAAGTATTAAGCTAAAATACAATTACTGTGCTACAAATGTTTTTAACCCACATAGCAATTTTAACTGAAGACTCAGAAATCAACTTGCAAAAAAAAAGCTGGAAGAACTAGAATAAGAAAAAAGGAAAGAAGAGGAAAAAAAGGAGTGAAAAGACTAGTGCTTACAATTAAGCACAAGTAATTCTTTCTCTTAAGTAGCAGCCTTAAACTCTACTGTTTGGACAAGGCCTGCTGGAAAACTATCAGTAATTGCAACAAACCTTCAACTCTATTTGCTCTTAGTTAAAATTAAGGGGCGAATTATGAAATAAAAGGACTACTGCTGTCATCATCCCACCTGCAGCACAGGGATACCCAAAGGTTTCAGAGCGGGATCAGTTCTGTGGCTTTACATGTTCTACAGCTTCAGGAGTCATCTTTTTTTCACCCTCCTCATTCTTAGATCATTTTATTTTGCCAAAACTCAGCACTCAGCCTTCTGGAACACTTCTAAAATACACTGGTGACTCTGTACTCTCTCTGCATCCTTCCAGATCTTTATGCTTTTCCTGCCAAGAAAAAAAGACCCTGCCTTTCTTGACACCTTATTTAGAGAAATGTTTCATTCAGCTCTTTCCCTTTGCTTTTGTTTTCTTTGGTAAAAAAAAAAAAAGGCAGTTCAAAATAATTCAATATCATTTTGTTCCACGGCTATCTGCATTTAATTTCTTCTATTTATACTTCCAGTTCTGTTTGCTCCCATAGTATCTGTCTCCCATTTGATCTGGGTTTTTTGGGGGGTTTTTTTTTTGGAGATTTTGTTTTGGCTCTGTAGAATTTAACTTTACAGTAGCCTACTTGTGTCACACTGTCAAACGAGACCAAGCTATGCTTTTTTGGCGGTGCATATAAAAAAGACTAACCTGGTTTTTACGTTGTTTCCGTATCTCATGCCACAAATAGAGAGGATTTGTGACATCTCACAGGGAAGTTCTTTCAGTGCTGCTATTTATACATTCTTTTAAAACTAGACCAATAGATACACGTAGTCTTTTAAAACCAGACCAACAGATACACGTAGCAATTAAGTCTTGGAGACCAGATTAAAACTAATTTTATAATGGTTGATGTAGAACAAAGCTTTGTACGACAGCAGTAAAACTGTTCAGCACTGAGAGATGGCAGCACCTATTTCTCTAAGAACAGCATTAAAAGATGTCTCTTAACATATTCCAGAGTAAGACATTGCTCCTAAGCAGTAATTCAGTAAGACAGTTCATGATACCAAGAGTTATGTGCTAGCAATGGTGCTGTTCAGCCTGAATTTGCAGACCTTTCCAAAACCAGGTGATTATTCGCATTACAGAGCAGCAGAGTCAAGAGGAAATATATCAGTTGTCTGAAGTTACTCACCAGGCAGATGAACTCTGAAAAGACATCAGGGGTGGGCTTAACGCATCTCCTTTTAGAGTGTGTACTGTCTGTGGTGCCTGGGGCTGGGGCTGAGTCTCTGGCTGAGGCTGTGCCTGAGCCTGGCTTGGGTCCTGAGCAGGGTTAATCCATCGGCTCTGGCCCTGGGTCATCCACTTCCCCTGGATTCCCCACCGCGCCAGGTAGAACTTGCAAATGTCATAGTTCATTGAGGAGTAATATAAAAGGTCCAGGATGAGCAAGATCACCACAAAAAAGCCATAGATCCACACTCCCAACAGGGCGCTGTAGTTGCTGGGAGAGAAAAAAAAACAACAACGGGACAACAAAAGGAGTTGTATCTCTGTAATGGTCACTGTGGTGTTTTATCAAGGTGTTTGGTTCATTAATTATAGAATATATCACATTAATTACATAATAGAATGTATACAATTATATATAAGTATATTATTCTACAGTTATATATATTAATGGTAATATATTACATAGTATATATCAATATAGTATATATTACTAATACACTATAGATGATAATGTACAATAGATTACTATCTCTCTCTCTATTATATATTAATATAGTAATATTATAGCTGTAGTTGCTGAGAAAGAAAAAAGGTACAACAAAAGAAGTTATCTCTCAGCCACTGTAATTTTATCAAGGTTGTTTAATATATTATATATATATTACATATAAAATTAATTACATAATAGAATATATAATTAATATATATTCTATATTATGCATAGCTATTTAATCCATCCATACAAAAATATTAATATTAAACTATTAAATAGCATATATAATATATACTATCATTAATCTCTAATATTGTATATTAGAGATTATTATGTCTCTCTATATTATTATATATGAATATAGTAATTTTATAGCTGTAGTTGCTGGGAAAGGAAAAAGGGACAACAAAAGAAGTTACCTCAGTCACTGTTATTTTATCAAGGTTGTTTAATATATATTATATATAAAATTACATAATAGAATATATATAATTAATATATTCTATATTATACATAGCTGTATAATCTATAAATACATTAATATTAAAATATTAAATAGTATCCATAATATACTATATACTATTATTAATCTCTAATATTGTATATTAGAGATTATTATGTCTCTCTATATTATTATATATTAATATGGTAATATCATAGCTGTAGTTGCTGGGAAAGGAAAAAGGGACAACAAATTACTGTGTTATTTTACCAAGTTTTTTTCATTAATTATATAATATTTAAAATTATATATATATAATACACAACTATACGTATTATATACTCTGTATTATTATACACTGAGATAAATATGTAAACATAAATATTAATATATATAATAAAATATATACTATTATATATTACTATATACATTATATATTATTATATATTACTATGGTAATATCACATATACATTTATAGAGAATGTATAGAACATAATTATCTAACATATAAAATTATATATAAAATAGATAGGTGATGAAACAAAATTTTGTTCTAGAGCATGTGCCTTTAAAAATTAGTTATTATTTCCATCTGAATACTGCCATATGCACAACATGGGAGATTTTTAAATACCAAGGCCCTCCAATCTCTTACCAAAAAAATTACATTTTTCCTTCTCCTCCGTGTATCTCCATCAGCACAAAAATTTGGTGTACAATGCTTTAAGAGTGAGAGCACTGATACGTACTTGGTTGATGGGTTTTATGTCTTATTCTGCAAATTCTCACTCCCAGAGAGCCACCCAACTGAAAGTAAGAGGGCACTTCTGAGAGTGAGGGTTGACCGTAGGAAAATAGGCTGGAATTAATAATTGAGACCCAAGAATGCCCATAATTTGGAAAGATTAACTGCTGACCTGCATCACAAACCATTTCTCTTAACAGATGTCTAATGTGCTTGAATTTGCTTTGGATATAATAATAATAATTACTACTGGATAAAAAAGATGTAGGATTTCAAGAGGGGCTGCTAAAGACCCCTCAGTTTCCTGGTAATAAATTCAGATATGAAGAACATTGACAAGATCATATCACACAACTCATTTCACAGGAAAACATGTTAAATACACTGAAATGTATGTACTGGTGTAGTCATAAAGTGTGTATTTAAATAAAGGCCATGAAAATTATCAGCTGCTGACATGGAGCTGTAAAGCTATGACAGGTGACTAAAGATATTAAGAGAAAGGGGAGGGAAAACAGGAGGAAAAGGTATAAGGGGTCAAGAATTTGGAGATCAAAAAGGGGAAGAATTGCTAAAGCTCTGCTGAAGATGAAGTATTATTAAAAGAAAAATGACTGTCAGGTGTAAATGCAGTTTGGATTGGAAACTGTGTGTGGGGAGGACAAGGTCAGAACAGAGGAGGAGAAATCTGGGTAAGAATGAGATTGATAAAAAAAAAAGTACGAAGTATAAAGCAAAATAAGGTTAATTTAGACACATGAGCTAATGTAGAAGTACCTGTACCAGAGACTGTAAAAACAAGAGGGAGCTGAAGGGACAGTAGTAAAAAATGCCATTAAGCAAGGCAGTCTTGGAGAAAAATTATATCAGAGTAACAGGTGGGCAACTGGATTTTATCAGAACGTTGATCGAAGCAGAAGTGCTGCAAGAAGAAAAAAGGCTGAAAATATTACAGATGCAAGCCAGAAAGATATTTTGACATTTTAAAAAAACCGCGTCCCCAGCCTTTTTGGATCAAAACATTTCAAGCCTCTGCTTTAAACTTTCAGTTCCATTTCAGTGACTTTCAGGGTATTCTTTAATTAAAAAAAAAAAAAAAAAAAAATCAGGATTTGAAACAAGAAATCAGGTAAGAAATCAGAATTTTAATTTCTATGTCTGTCAGATTCTTCCCTCCAGGGAATGATTTTTCCACCACACAGATGCGACACCTTTAGATTAAATAAAGTTCCATAGCAAATGGAATGTAAGCAACAAGAGGAAGGTCTAAGCTCTTAATGGGTCCCTTCCTGTGAGACTTAAGGACTATACAAGACTAGAATTAAAAATATTTAAAAAAAGAAAAAAACAATTGAAATTAAAGCATTAAAATATAAGAATTAAAAAAAAAGGGGGGGGCAGTAAATTTCCAGGAGGATTGGAAGGAGACAAAATATTAAGCTTCTGAAAACCCTTAACTCCAGAGTCTTTTTCCCTACTGCATTTGATCCATAGTAAGAATGGAAATACCATTTGTTTTGGGGTTTTTTTTTTGGCAACAATTCAAGAGGCAGGAACATGTCTTACAGTTAACTCAAAATGATTTTTTTGAGTGTGTTTTAGGTATTTAGTTTTGCCCATCAAAATTTTGATTAGTGAAAATTAGAACTATTTTAAGTGTTCCAATTCAAAGCAACAGTTCATTAATCATATTCATCTGCTCCTCCTAAATGACATCTGTTTCTCACAAGTCCAAAAATGAAAGGCTGCTTTATTTTAAATAACAGACAGTGGGACAACAGCACTATCAAAAGGGCCTTGTGAAAAATCACAGGCAAAAATAGTAAGTAAGTAGTAGGTTTAAGTACACAGAGGGAAATTCCATTCTTTGATGTTTTCTGTTCTCAAACCATTAAGATGTAGAAAATGTTGATTTTGCTGATGGCAACTAATTATAGTAAAAATTGAAACTGTCCTGAAAATGAAGATGCCTTAATTAGAAAATAAACAAACAATCTCATTTAGAATAACAGTAAGACCAGAAACACAGAAGAGCAAAACCAGGGTAATTCGTGGACCTATCAGAAAAGCTTAGGGGCTCATTATTTAAAGTCATCTTTTCTAGAAATAGGATGATATATAGAATATATATGGAATAACCTTGATATCGAGCCCAATTGTGTAAATGCAAAGATCTGCTCTGACTTCAGGGAGCCTTGAATTAGGCTCTCTGACAACAAGAAATACTTTTGCCATCCCTCTCCTCCTATTCCATCTGCAGAATCCTGCTTGGATGTCTCTAAAATCCCTACACACAAATAAAAAGACAGGTCCTTTTATTATTATTTTTAGCTATATGATTCCTTCCACCTAATAATTCACTTTTTGAGGCAGATGACGAGTTGGTTATGACCAGGCTCTATCATTTTAGTCCATTTTGTTGGGTTTTACGTGCAGCACGTTAGCAGAGAATAATTCATGTGGGAATTTCAGGTTTGAAAACCAAACCAACAAACCAACTGTGAGCTGAATTCTGCAGCTGCAGAGTTTAAATGTGGGCAGATGGTCATGGAAAGTGTTTCTTTCCCTGTTCTCCTTAAATGGGGCCGTTGCTCCCAGTAGTAACAGTGAGTGTTGCCCCAAGGAAATGCAAGTTTCTATCTTACCAAACACCTTGGTACTTCTAGCACTGAAGAGACCACTGTGGTTTCTGCATGTACACTTTAAATGTGATTTTTCCCCCCCCCTTTTTTTTTCCTTCTGGACTAAAACATAAGGAAAAAACATGGATACATTACATACTTCCATAACACAGTTCCAGTATTAGAATAGTAGTACTACTGATAATCCACCAAAACATGCATGACAGAAAATCTGAGAGACTGTGAAAACCAGATTCAAGTGAATACGTTTTTAAGAACAGTTAAATAACTTCTCAGACAGTTTTAAAGGCATCACAGAACTTTTCTTGTCTGTTAGACATCATCTGTATTTCTATATTTAATACTGAGAGAATTGTTCACATTAAAAATATTATAAACTGATTAATCTGCATGATGGCAAAGATTTAGAAAACATAGAAATCTTTTGTTATAGTAATGGAAAACTGTAAATAAATGTGGCTTTAGTTGTATTGTGTGTGTAGAAGACAAACACATCTTTTCAGCTGTGCCATGACAAGTCACTTCACTAATTTCTTCCCTCAACTGTATTATAAAACAAGAAATTTGTTTTGATGATCACAAGAATGGCTAAGGGGAAAAATAAACCAAATAATAATATTGCAATGAACCAAGCAATAATATTGAATCACTCTTCCCTGAAAACTATAATCCTTTTTTTTTTTTCCAGTTCATTGCTATTCCCATATCCCAAATTATTCTCCCCTGATACAGTACAATAAGTTTCATCAGGATTTTTTTCAGTGGTGTGTGAAATTAGATCTAAACAAGAGCTGACTTTGTCACTGTAAACTGAACCCTGGATGTATTAGAATCCAAATAAAGTTTAATTATGGTTCATGTTAAATAAAGTCAGAGTGTATTAAGTAAGAAGCTTTTTGCAATATTTCTAAATGTAGGCCTGTAGGATTCACTCCTTTCTGCTCTTCCTAAAATTACCAGGAAGTTTTCTACCCATGTCAGTGAGCCCAGGGTCTCACTGCAGTGGTGGAGTTTTACGTAGGAAGAAGCAGCTCTCCATTTTCCTGGTCCTGACAGATTCATCAGAAATGAGTTGCAGGGATTTACAAAAGGCCAACACCAGTTTCACCCTTGCAACTTGTCTAAGCTGCATCTCCAGAAGCTTTTTACTGCATTTAACATGATTTCACCTACCTTTGTGAAAGATCACACGGAGCTAAAAGTCCCCAGGAAACTCTGGCCTGAAGACATTTAGGGCAGAGATCCTGCAGGTGGTTCTCGACCGTGAATCTTACAAAAAAAAATACAGAAGTACCTTTCTCCATCACAACTGAGTAAGCTGCCGGGATAATAGGAAAAGCCTGAAGTACTGACTTTCCACTTCTCTGAGCTGCATTTGGGCAGTAACACCCCGAGCTCTGAGATGACTTTTATCTTTTTATACTTTTTTATCACTCTGAGCATGCAGCAGGTTTGGGCTCTGTCTGCCACTACGTGGTTTTTAAAGAAGATAATGTCTTGCTGACTCCAAACTGGACACAGCTGCACAGAGGGAGTTACGACAGGCATCAGGCATCAGTATTCCAACACCACAATCTCCCAGGAGCCCTGCACCTGTTTCCATAGGAAGCAATGACAACACACAAACTGACTTTTGCACCGCAGAGGAAAGTACCAAAATCCCTGATGGCAACAAAAATCCCCAGCCTGGGAGTCCAGTCGTCTTCAGTCTGCCCCTTCCTTGCCCTGGAGGAGCCGAACACCAGAATAAAATCGCAGGGGAAAAGCAGATAAATCACAATTTGACCTGGGGGTTTACACCACATCACAGCTGCCCTCTGCACCAAGACAAATCACAGCAGATTAAGCGTGGCCTGAACGTCACAAGTGAAGGTTTTCTCCCTGTAAATACCTAATCAGTACCAAAGACCTACTTTCTACCTACCAGTTCTTTAGGAAAAAAGAGTGCTGACATTTATCTCGGAGGACAGCCCCCAGCAGCACATGGAAGTATCCCAGGTAACAGGCAAGGAGACCACACAATGCTGGTATATAAGCAAATACATTCTGTTCCCCCAAGGTCAGCGATTTGTTACAAGGGATTTAAATTCAAAACATCACAGATTCAAAATAGTGCACTTGGGCTGATATGGAAAATGTCAACTCACTCCCTCTCTCTCCCCTATGAACAGCTTTGGGGTTTATTTTTACTGATGTACATTTAAACATAGTTCAGATCAAACTGGGGTCAGGGAAGAGACTTTGGTAACTTTTAGGTGTAACTTTATTTTATATGCACCTTTTACATACATGCTCTCCTTGCAGTGTTTACAGCCCACGTCAAAGCAAGGCAAGCAAAGCTGAAATACCCTTTATTTAAAGGAAGCAAAAACCTTTTAGTAATGTTTCTCTGTAAATGCAATTATTCTAATTGCTCCCATCATTAAATGCACCTGAGACCACGTTATTAGATCAGGAACAGTCTGGTGAGGAGAACTGTAGAACTCGCGTACTTACTTATGCATGTATCCATCTGCACTCCCGGTTAGGTTCATCTGCATGACAGTTTGGAATTCTGTCTCATTGCAGCAGTATTTAAACACTGTGTTGTTATGGTGACAGCAAAAGATGTAGGATTTATTGTCAGAGAGGCGGGGGCAGTGAAACCCGAAGTGGTAGCGACCTTTGTAGTCCGTGTACGGCTCGCAGACCCGAAAGTGTGCAGACAACACTGTAAAACCAAGAACAGCGTCAGCTTTGTGAGTCACTTGTGTCCCTCTGCTAATTACTCTAAAGTAATAGCTTTTCAGGCTTAAACAGTTGGGGTTTGGTTTCTGAAAAACATTACTATCTCAGAACGTTCAGCATCATAACATTTAGTACTTAAAGATCACAATATTTAGGCTCTCGCTGTATTTTGAATCTTACAGTTTCTGATTAGCGTTGTTCAAGGGAAGAGGAGAAGTGCCCTCTGTGCTTAGAGGCACAAAAATATTTAGGGAAATATTTTCACATTGCTGTTTTAAATATAGGGATATCCATAACACACAATGATGCCCGTGTCTGATTCTCCTGGGATGACTTTATAAAAACAAAAGGTCTATATAAAACCTGCAATAAAAGTTTGCTGGCACTTGGCTTACAGTCACTGTTCCTGACAGAAAACATCATCTCTATTGTAAAGGTCATTCTTTGATAAGGATTATTCTGTCAGAAACAGTAATTAAAAACAGCATAACAAATCTGAACAACTCTGAATTTGCAAATAGACAGAACTAATAATAATACCTTTAAAATACTGTAATATCTGTAAAATACCTGTAAAGTACTACTAATAATACCTCTTCCTGGGAGTTCTCCTCTAATAAGTTCTCACCTAAAGAATTTATTCCAGCTCTGAGAACACTTTTTTTCTACAGCAGTGTGTCACACTGATTTCACCATCACTTTTACTGGGGGCAGGGGGGGAGAACTTCTCCATAGATTTCCTTTCCAAAATGGTCATGAGCAACCACATGAGACCTCCTGCTTGATCTGAAAAGTCTTTCAAGACACAATATTCAGTTCCACATTACGCCAACATTTTAGCTCGTTCATGATCTGTGTTATTAGGCCTTAGATCATCATTTATTGCACATTTACCACAGAGACACCCCAAAGGGCTTAAACTCTGAGGAAATGTAGAAGTCAAGAGCCTGAACACTCTTCTTAGCAGTGAAATGCTTTTACCCTGAGCAGAGAAGAGTCACAGCCATGCTGTGGGCAGTGCAGTTCATAAGGTCACACCCATTAGCAAAGGATATTCACTTCAGACTGGCAGAATTAACCCCTGTAATTTGGTGTATGATTTTTCCGTCGATTTACCAGCACAAGAGGTTACAGATAATGACTTGCATGGATTTAGCTTAACTGTGCTGTATCCCACAGTCCCTGTTGATCTATAATTGCATCTTATCTGCCTAATCCTCATTTCTTCCTATCTTGCTTTAAAAAAAGCCTATTCCTAATGCTTTAGTTTCTCAAATTTATAAAATATACTGATTTCAAGATACGTTTTAAGGATTGTGACAGCGGAGATGACTTTTTTATTTCTATGTATAGGGGGAGCCTAGAACAAAAAAACTAAACTGAAACAAGGTAACTTGTACTGCCCTCTGAGTCAAAAAGCACTCCCTTTAAGCATTTAATATTTATATATGTGCGTGTGCACAACACCTGGCATCATTCAACAAAAGAAGAAACCCTTTTACAGATTAATTCAGTCAGGAACTGAAAGTGCTCTTTCTAAGGGAACACAAATGTTGAGAAAGGTAATTACATCTTTTGCCCTGCCTGGGAAAAACGTTGTGTTCCAGATGTGAGGACACTGTCACCAGTAAAGGAACTGGCCTCTGGTCCTGTCACTGGGTTTTACCACTCAGGAGTTTAGCTTGCTCTTCACTGCAAAGTGTTTTTCTTAACAGCACATGTGAAAGTGTCCTCTGATCCCTAAATGGTTCCTTTGCCCATTTAAAAAGGAAAACAAACTTCTTTGGGAATAAAAACCGAGGGAAGTATGATTGCAGAATGAAGGGAGAATTAAGATAACATCAGGTCATAGGAGGAAGGGTGTCTGTAATAAGATGTAGTCCTAAGCACATCCTTAAATAGTAAAGTGTGTGGCAGTGATTAAAATAAATGCACAAATAAGAGCATAATGTGATGATTAAATTACGTTCTGAACTTGGGAGTCAGTGTGTGGTGGATTAACCCTGGTAGGCAGCTGCTTGTCACTCCTCCTCTCCCAGTGAGGGAATCAGAAAGTGAGAAAATTCATGGGTCATTTAACAAATGAGTAAGAAAAAACCCGACAGCAACACCAAAAAGTACCTGGTGCACACTAAAAGAACTTTATCAACTTATCTGTGTAAGTTCACCTGCTGTCTTTGCTTCTCTGTGAATCAGAAAGCCAATAAACAATGTGTGATTATTTTTTTGAAGTATTTTTCCTGAAAATAACTTTGCTTAAATCCTGAGGATTAAAGACCCTTTTTTCTACAGAAATACTTCAGCTAAAAGCATTGTGCCTGAAAGGCTCTTAAATTGTCTGTTGCAAAGACAGCAGCTGTTTCTGGAGTTCTCCTGTGCAAGTTCTTATACTATTTTTGAAAACTATTATTGAACAGGTAACTGATATAAATGCTCTGTTCCTACTGATTTCCAGAGGATACTCTGTCATGCTTCAAAGATTTAAGCTCATCTTAAGATTCATCTACTCTGCCTTAAAGGTACACAGCCAGCATCAAACAAACTGCTACTTCCCTCTCTGTTCACAAGTCAGAGATCTGGGCAACACTGACCACATTTTAAATTTAGCTACTAAATTTTTAAAGCCTGGAGACTTTGAGGAGGGCTGGCTGGTCTTTTGAAGCTTTCCATATGGATCCACAGCAATATTCCTGTGTGTGCATTTTACCACGTGTTAATTTGCTGTGTGGACGCTCATTTCCTACTTCAAAGAAGAAATACTGTAGTGTGCAAATAATCTATCAATTTTTGGCTTGCTAATATAAGCCTTGCTGTCATCCCTGATTTTATAAACGTGTCAGTGCATTAAATGACTAAATATCAACATTGTTCTGGGGGCTTTTCTATCACTCATGTCCTTACTTCTGTTCCACTTGTGGAGTCAGTGAAAGTTATGCTTCTAATTGTTAAGTGGGGTTTTCAGCCATTCCTACAGATTTCAGTGTGAATCTTGGGGTACCAAAGAATTGGATTTACAGACAAAAAGTTTGTAAATCTGAGGAACTCAAATGGAGCCTTGCCATTTGATTTTCACTTCAGCTCAGGTTAAAAATGACGTTCATATCACTCCAGTGAGAGCACCATCCTTTTTTAACCCCTGCCAATCTCACTGCACAAAACCAGGACTTTTCTTTTATGGAAGCTGATCTGTCTTGGGCAAAAAAAAAAAAAAAAAAAAATTCCCATGGCTGGCTGCAAAAGGATAATAAATTTCCTCCTGCAAAACATATGTGAGTTAGCAATGACCTAAACCCATTCCTACAGATGTCAGGAGCAAAATTCCCCACGGAGCAGACTTTGGCTGCCATGAAAGGCTTGTGATGATTTCAAATTAAGCCCCTACTCTAAGTGCTCATAATGGATGTCAGATAATAAAATACTGATAGCCAAGGAGCAACAGGAAGATAAGATGCACATTTAGAAAGCCAATAGTTATCAATGTTAATAGAAAAATTATGTAAGAAACGCTACATGAAATTAGTTTCAAATAAACATATTGTATTTTAGAGGCAATAGTTTTCTTCTAAGGGAAAAAAAAAATATCTGAACTGGCTTTATTGTCTGGGTTTGAGGGAATAAAGGTGTATTACACCACTGGCTGAATACATCTATTTGCACACATGGTGTAAATCACAGTATCTCATTCAGCTGCAACACAGGCAAATATAACACAGCTAAACATTTGTATCACCTTGAGGAAAAGGGTTGGAGAAGTGGGATCTCAGGATGCCTCTATTAGAAGTCCCCTATAAAGAGTGGCAAAGGCATGAAAACACAAAAATCAACCGAGGAGACTGGAGCAGCTGGAAAAGTTTTGTGACGTTTGATCGCTTCATTGAAGTGTTCTTTATAATTGACTTCATTCATGCACCACAGACACAGATTTTTGAAATTATTTTAACCTAGAAAACAACAAAAAAGCTGCTACAACCCCTGTGCCTGATCCCAGTCCACAGGAGGAGGAGGGCAGATACCTAACCAGGGATGCAGCGCCATACAAACGGATTATCACTGCAACAACTGAAGGCAAACAATGTTTTCAGATGAGAAGTACTCTAGTTCATAATATTCTAACATTGGGAGCAAAAGCACTGTGCTATTTGTAGCTAAATAACAAACTATCATTAGCAAGAATCAACTTGAACACTTCAAACAAGCAATGGGCAAGAAAATGCTTGAAGTAACTGGGAAGGATCCAATACTGAATATTAAGGTCCTGACACAGACAGAGCAGTAACAATTTTCACTGGAACACAAGGATACTTCAGTGCACGTGATGCCTGGTAAAGTTTTCAGTATGGTGGTCAGGGATGGGATGTAGTACAAGGGAACAAGAGCAGTGGTACAAAACAAAACCCCTCTCAATTAAAAACTGCTTCAAGAACGGAGGATAAAAGACATTGAAACGCAAGTTAAAAACCTGTGGGATCAAATCTATTTGGACTGAGAACCTTTTAAATTATTTTTATAATATTAATTCATAACTACAGAAAACCTTAATGTCATAAATAACTCCTGAATGCAACAAATAATCAGAGCACTTGACTCATTCTCAGACTGAAGGCCGGCACGTTTCCGTACAAATCCATTCTGTGATTTATTTACGATTCAATTGGCAATCCATCTGATCCTGTTTTGCAGGAAGTCCATACTAATTTGCAACTGTGTTTTCCCCGTGGCACACGTCAGTAAAAGAGGAAGTATCCGAGTTACCTGCTGACAGGAGTAAGGAGAGCAGGACCATCAGCACATTCAGGGACTGGTGACCACAACTTGTCATCGTTGGCTTTCATTGGTCCATTAGAGAATTACCTGTTTGACAGGAATCATAGTTAAGTGTTTGTTTCATCTCCTTTTTGTGGTTCAAACTTTTACTTCCCCCCCAAAGCCTTGCTAAAATGAGGTGGCTTTGCACAGTAAGAGAAAAAAACCCTGAACCATATAATTTTTCCGGACTTAGAAGTGAAATAAATTCTCCTTTGTATGATTTCATTAATATTCCTTTCTCATTTTGCCGCGAATATAAGCAACTGTTTACATACTTTCCATTAACCCAGAGTGGAGATGAATCACATAAAGCCTTTATTGGATACTCACACCTCCCCTGTAATCTCCACTCAGCCAAAATGTGCTTTGTTTCCCTGTCACAAGAATGGGCTGTTGTATGAATCCTCTGAGGACTAGAAACACACAAACAATACGAAAATAAATTGGCTGTGCTTTGAAAGCCAATCTGTTTTACCCCATTAGAGGGTGCAGTCGTTCAGAAAGTGGGTCAAGCAACTGAGAAGGTTGGAAACACTTCAAAAAAACCCAAAAAAAGTCTTTTCATTAGAATCACAGCATTTCGTGGGATTGTTATTTCTCGTTTTCCTAGAAAGCAGGGTGAGAAGTGGTGTGGTCTGGCTGGCAAAAATCCTAATATCCTAAAAAGGAGCCTCACAACTGGGTGAGGTCAAACACATCTCGTTCCACATTAATTCAGCATCACCTGCTGCACATTCAACAGCTCCTACAGAGACTCTGCCCCAAAGGAAGTGTTGTCACCAGCATGGGAAGGATTGGGTGGTGCCCAACCCTGTGGTCACTGCTCACACAGACTAATCCTGACCTCACACTGGCATTAATAAATGGGTAATTTATAAACAGAATAAACAGGTGCTTAATAATATAAATAAAATTAATAATATAACATAAAGAGGTAATTTACTGGTTTGGACAAGAACACTGGAAGCTCGGGCTACAGACCTAAAATAAAATATAATTTCATTTATATTATTAATCACCTATTTATTTTAGTTACATTATTAATCACCAATTTATTTTATTTATAAAATAAACTAAAAAATATAAATTATAAAATTAAATTAAATTTAAAAATGTAAATTAATGATAATGAATTAAATTAAATATTATTTATATAATTTAAGAAATATAGTCATTATTATAAGTAATTAGAATTAATTATAAAATTTTAAATTATAAAATTAAAGTATAAAATTAAAAATATAATATAAAATAAAGAGGGAATTTACTGGTTTGGATGCTGGGAAATTGGGCTACACACCAGATGGCCTAGGTGGTGGTACTGCAAGGTGGTGTGGTGAGTCTAATTCTTGGGTTCTTAACATCATTCTAAGGTATTTAAAAAATAAAAAAAAAAAAGGAAGGAAAATGGCAATTTATGTACAAAATTCCACTGTTTCTGACAGCTCAAGAAACACATTTCACCAACTGTTGATGAAGTAAGTGCTGGATTATACAAATATGTAGTTTACTAACAGGGCTCTACTAGAATCTACTGAATCAGATCAAAACACCAAGACAATTGCACCCGATGTAACAAAAGGGGAGGGGGTGAAAATTAACATATCAGCAGTAACTAAATCCTGGGTAACACAGATGGATAGAGCAGGGGAGACGCAGAGCTGTGCGCAAAGAGTTGAGAGGCCAAAGATTTCTCCCACAAAATGCTGTGTGTGGCACAAGCAGATCAACTAAAAAGTCATCTTAGCATATGAAAAACAACAGGTCACAGACCTAAACAAACTTTTGTACAAGGAAACATGATAGTTTGCACCGCTATCTGCAGGCCAAACCACTGTATTCTAACTTTAAAGTAAGTTTTCAAGGGAAAAACAGTTAGAAACCATAACACTGTGAGGAGAAAATAGAAGCGCGATAAACTGTGAATGCTAATTAAAAATATTCCTCATCAATACTGTTTGAAAAAGCTGCCACCTTATTTTCAGAAGGAATATTGTATTAATTAAAACACTGAGCAGACCTAAAGATAGAATTGCATAAAAAAAAAGAGTAAGACTGAATATAAGCCAGAGGTTGAGAACGTAGGAGTTTGACCAAGGAAAACAGCTACAGAGAACACGCTATTGCCAATATTGATAGGAATAAAAGGGTATGATATTTTCCTGAGTAAACCAAAGCTGTGGGAATTCTGGTAGTGATTCATTACTAAGGACAATCTTGGCTTTTGTAGCAGTTAATTAAAAAGAGATCAATAAGCACTCCTGTTGTGTATCTGGGAAGACAAAGATGTTTGGTACAGCTGAGACTATTAAATATTTCCATATCAAGAATAATTTAGGATGGCATTAATGACTTGATACTAAGGCTCCTAATTTGATATTTGCAAATCCGTGTAATTTGTATCCAGTTATTCCAGCAGAGCTGGATGGGGAACATATAAATCATTTTTTCAGTTTGTTGGGAAACAATGGCAGCTTTCAGAGGACCTGAAGAAACCTAAGAACTTTTTTAGAAGTAAATGAAATAATCCAGGTTAATTACAAGCATGATGTGGATCTAGAGAAATTTAATGGAATGGTTAATACAGAATTAATCAATTAATAATTAAGGAGAGTAATATAATTAATATGTATCACTCTGGGCTTATGGTAAAGTTAACTTTATTTCTCTCAGGGTTGTTGATTAAAGTAGATTAAAGATGGTTATAGTACAGTAGATGTCTGTAAAATATCTCACTTAGTAGCATGGAATTTGAGCAGGCAGTGAGAATGAGGGAAAAAAAAGCACATCAGTTCTGGAAGACTAACTCAGATTGGAAATCAGATGCACATTTTTTGGAAGGCACAATCTTGCTAGTAATTGAGTACATCCAGCCTTACTGGGAATTTCTTAATCAGCACTGTAGGCAGAAATCTAGAAGGGAAAAATTTATTTCAATTATGTCCAACAGAACCAGCAACAATGAAATTGGCATTTTAATCCAAATCATGGGATGCTTGTGTTTTATGTCAGCTGGGAAATCAGAGGGAGGGACTAGAACACAAGAGACTTGTACACCAGTGGCCAGGAGAATCTGTGTAAATAAATGCATAGACACATGATCCATCTTGGTGACAGCAGGGAAACGCTCCAACTTTATAAGTGCTGTTTCTGTGATCATTACACTGAATATGAGCATTTTTAGGAGGGTAAAATATAACTCACTTGTTGACTATTCTGAGGGGTTTTTTTACACGCTGCTGTCTGGCTAAAGCAGTCACATTTTGTGCAGTACCACGAGGACATCTCTGAGCTATCAGAGCTGGAAGAGATGGGCAGGAGAACTGGTGACATGGTAAAAGGAAAAGCCGAGGCCATACAAAGTATTTCCTGATGTTAGGCCACGGAATAGAGGGGGTAGAAACATGGTAATCACCAGTGATCTAGCTGCATATTTATTTACTGTTATTTTTAAGCTGCTACATAGTACTTAGTTGCCAAATGGGGCTAAACCCTGACACGTGTCCACTGTGAAACAGAAGAAATGGTCCTCACTCATGTTTTTTTAATTTTTTTTTTGCTATCTTGTCATGGAATAAGGAATATATTCAGAATATTGCTTTCCCTCACAGAAGATGCAGCAATGAAAGATTCAAGGAGAGCAAACACTCAAAGGAAAGGTGCTGTAAAATCACGGTGAAGGAGAACTGACACTAATGGGAGACAGTGCAGGTGGGTGGCTTTTTGTTTCTGCTGAGGAAGAGCCCGTGATTGAACTGCAACCTCTGATCTCCCCCCCAGCACAGAGCTGAACTGGTTTGCCTTTAACCTCCCTCCTCACCGTGGCCTTTGGGTGCAGAGGCCATACAGATCATTATGCAGATTTTACTTCTCACTTCCACACTGTGACATTTCAGCTCTCACTTTGTTCCTACATCCACTGCTTTGGTTATCCTTGCACTTCTATCTAGCTGTCTTTTCTTGAAGGGAGTCAGTGAATCACTGGAAAGAAAAGCTGCCAAGAGAAACAACCATTTCATGAGGTAAGATTTTGATGTAGAAATTGTTTTCCCCTGACTCTGAAGGAGAAGAAAAGCCATGTTTAGAAGAGATGTTTGAAAAACAATGCACATTTTGCATTTTTTTTGGTTGTTAGAAAGAACAAAGGGAACTAGCAAGAGAATTTTTTAAATACATCAGCACTGCCTCACAAGTTTGTTCTCCGCAGAGACAGAAAATATCTCTCAGTAAAATCATTTAACCCATCTTCCTGCCATAGATTAGGTACATCTAAACCATTCTTTGCAGATGTTCACAGAATGTCCACCACCAAAGTGGTTTTCTAATCTTCTCAGACAATTCCCTAGAGTTGCTCCAACCTAGAAAGGTTTCCCTATGTCTAAACTGCAGCTCCTTTGCTTTGATTCAAGCCCAGCCCATCCCCAGTGGAGCTGGAGAATGAGTTACCTGCAGATACATTGGTTACACCTCTGCATCCATCTTTAATTAACACGTACAAGTGCTATCATATCCTCACTCTTTTGTTAGACTAAAAACTTATACTTCTTGCAATCTTTCCTCAAAAACCACCCTTGTTACACCTCCTGTACCTATTCTTACATCTGCCTCTACACTTTATGGCAAGGCTGTGCCTGTAACTTCAGCGTCATTTTGGTTCCTGTTGGTTATATTTTCTCAGTGCGCCAAAAGTCCTAATAAACATCCAAAACAGCTGCCAGCTCTTCCAAGGGAAATAAAAACACAGCACTGCAAGGTGCAGATAACCACAGAGCTCCTGCTAATCCTCACAGTTGACTCCAAAGATAAATAGCTTACCCCTGTTACACCAGGAGAGGGAACATCTACACACAGACAAAACTAAACAGGTAAAAATGTACCCCCACGTGGGACATAACTGATGTCCAGCAGTCCTTCCCACTTCTTCCTCCAGTCTTCTGGGACATGGTTATCTTTCACAGATTAAATGATAACTAGAAAAGCTCTGGTTGCCATAGTCCCTTACTGCCCACTCTCCTTCTGGACAACACCCTCACTAACCAGGGACACATAGTTAGTTTTGCTGCACTTCCTACACCTTTGGGACAAAGAAAGTCCAAGCAGCAGGGAAGTGGCCTCCTCTCAACCTGTTTGCTCATCAGGAGGCAACAAAAAACGCTGGTTGATTGTGGCAGCAGTGAGGGAATGAACAACCACAGGGCTTGAGAAAGCTGTTCAAAATCAGATGGAAAAGAAAAGGCCAATCCAAACCTAACTCCTAGTCCAGCTCTGTTCACTTCTCACATTAAAGCAGGCTTAAAAATGTATCCAGTGTGTGTTCATGAACGCTGTTACAATGAAATTACAGCCCTATTACAAAGGAAGCAATAGAACTGTCATGAAAGAAAACCTGATTATTAAGAAAACATGTGGTTTCACACTGCAATAACCTCAGGAAAATGTTTATGAGAAACAGACCCCAATTTTCAGCTTGAAACAACTGAAACAACCTATGAAAGGGAACTGGTGATAAAAAACCTTCTGAATTGTAATGAAGCACTAACTTTATTCAGCGTCTCTTCCTTAAAAACATCTTACTGCACATATGCTTTAAGTTAAGCATGTGTGAGTCTCTACACAACCACAGATAAAGCATCTGCAGTCAGGGTTTTACTGCTGCTAGAGATGAGCAAATTTATATTACGCTACCTCAGACATGAAATTCTTCCCTTCTATTTTATAAATTTGAAAATCGAAAATGTGAACTGCTTTATTTCACACCCCCACGTTTACCCTTTCCCACAGCTGTTCTCCAAACAGTCATGAAGAGACAATACCCAATGAATCCTAAAAAATAAAACTCTCAAGCACAGCCTGAACACCACCCTGTGAACTTCAAGCTATTGTTGATAGGATGAGGCCAAGAAACCCGTCCAAACTGACGCTGACAGATCTCCTGCCTCTTTTACCCCTTCCCCTTCCCACCCACACCTTTAGTGAGCTGCTGGGACTGTCCCACACCCACATCCCGAGACACACGTCACATGCATCCAAATTGGAAATGGATTTTAGCAGCGAGCGTGATGAGCAGCAGAATCTCATACAGAAGTTAAAGAATCCCTTTATTACAGGAGGATTAATTTTAGAGAATCAGTGGCGCATTCAGACCTTGTAATCACAAAATTTAACTGATGAGGAACTTCCCTATGAGAGCACAAAATCTTCGTTGACAGCCAAATTCCAAACTGCCTCCACGGCACAGCTAAAGATATTAAAGACATTACCATAATGCAAGTAAACTCCAGCTAATCGGATTCTTGCTGTGATTCATTAAGTATTTGCATTTGGTAGGATAAGTGTTTGATTTCCCAGATTTATTGCTGACGGAGGTCAGGGAATTTTAGACTGTTGTCCATCCAACAATTGGCCCTTCACTGTGTACAACAGATTTTTTTAGGGAAAAATACCTAAATTACCTTGGGGAGACAGTCAGCTTTGTAAAAATAACAGCTGCAGCTGGGATGATTTACTGCCACTGATAAATAACTTCAGCCACAGGTGATTTAGAGCTACCAGAATCTACAATATGTGACTGTAAAACCTGTGTAAGCTGAACCAAGAGCTTCATCAATGAGTGAGTAAATCCAGTAAGATGAAACCACCAAGGCTGGTCTATTCATGGAACAAAGTAACCTGAAACAACTGCATTTCAAGTCTGAAATTATGAATGCTCTTGGTCTGCCATGAGGGAGGAATGACAAGGAAACATACTCAGCTTTGTAATAGTTATCTAAGAGCAGGACAGGATATGTTTTTGGTTAATCAAGTTATCATTTCAGTTTTTAGAAATGCAATTTTGAGCTACTTTCAGTATAGAACCGAAGCAAATGTACTTAAATTTAAAATATTACAATTTCCAAGTCTTAAATTAATAATGTAATTTCTACTGGTTTATTTGAAACAGTTTGTCCAAGTAATTTTAAAAAGATGTTATTGAGAAATAAAACGAGTTTTGATGGTAACATTAGAGGTTCTATAACAGCCGTGTTTTACAAAACTCCATCTCTGCATTACAGAAGAGCTCTAAACCCTGAGAACTTGTGTACCTACAAACAGGGCAGTGAACCCGGCTAGTGTATTTTTATTATCTGATTGAGAAAAAAAGTAATATATCAACAATTTATGTTGTGAAAAAATGTGAGTAAATTTTTGTTTTCACCAATATGTCGTCAGCTGTATACATACAGAAATTAAGAACTACCTACAGTCTCTATGGGAGCATTTTGGACACATCCTCCTTTCAAAAATGTCCTCTTCTGAAAAATAGACCTTCCTGTGCAAAGTCTGGGACATCCAAATTTTTTGTCATTCTCACATTCTTGATCATCATTAATCAACATCTGCATCCAATCAGACTGGTTTCTAATCTTCTGTCACTCTGGGTTTGTAAAACACTATTTTGTTCCAAAGTGACAAAATATGAGGATTAAGTCAAGCGAAAGCTAAAGTCAACTCAGAAAAAACACATTAATTTAAACATGTCAAATTCAAAGGAATTCAAGAATTCTCATAAATACTGTTTTTTCCTCTTGCCATCAACTTTAGGAAGATGTTTCCTTTTACAGATAGAAATTATTACTCCATTCCTTTACAATCTAATTAAACATTCCAAGTCCCTGTATAGGTATCAAGTATTTTAGCTCTGGCCACCCACTAGACATCAATCCTTGCTAAGTTATTACCTCGAGCACGGTCTGTCTTACAGCACTAGAGCTTTCTAAAAGGCTCTGAAATCACCTTCTGGTCACATCAAGTACTGAAATAACTTGTGCTTGAAAATGTCACTAGGTTGTTTAGCTTATTTGAAACCCAGGACACATTAAAATGGGAATGGGAACCCCAGATAATTTTGTTGGCTCTGACTCAGCAAAGGGTGCAACCCCTGACTAACGCAGCAGCGCTGGAAAAAAGCTGCCACTTGGGGTTAAACCAGCAAAACCATTTATTTTTTCCTTCCTCATGAGGCTCATTTAACTATGCCAACACGATGTGTAGCTTCTCTGACACAGATGGATCTGCGCTGCAAGGATTTTGGCAGCATCATTCCGACTTTCCTAAGGAAAACAGCTCAGTGTGCACAGCAAGGCAGGTCTGAGTGAGAACTGGAAGGCTCATCTACCCTGGGCAGAAACAGAGGTACCTTCCAGCGCTAAACTTGGTTGATCTAGAACCAGCTCAGCTGTTGAGAGTGTTGATACACCCTTAGTGTTGGCAAGGACGAGGCTCAGGAGAAATAAAATGGCCCAGGGAGTTACCTGAGGTGAACTGGCAAAATTCTGCATCATGAGAGCGGCGCTGGTGGTAATGGGATGGGTTGGCTCTTGGAAAAAATTGTCCAAGAGGCAAAACTTCTTCACTTTTGCAACCTCAAACTCGCCATCAGTGTTCCCTGAAGAGGCAAATAACTCCCTGGATTCCAGGAAACGTTGTGGTCTCAAACCTTGCTCACCCTGTCGTTAAAGATAATGAGGAATGAACACCCACGAGAATAAACTGAGAAGTCACAGAATCAAGAAGAAAGGGACCCACAAGGATCATCAAGAAAGAATTTGCCTCCCTCCTTAAAACATCTGTGATGGTAAATTCAAGTGTTTCATAAACTGAAATGTTTCTCAGTTACATCACAACTAAAGGCTGTTCTTAAAGCAGAATACACCAGGGTAAGGAGCTGTCACCGCACCAGCTAAGGAGAAAGGAAACTGTGTGGGAGCCTTAACCAACAAATGCTGGGAAGAGAAAATGTACTGTAGAAGGTGGGAGTAACTTCCTTTCACCTGTGCCTTTCAACACACCAGCCTCACGCTGCAGTAGGAAATGCCATTTTTCACTGCTGCACACTTAACAATTACATGAAAAAGCTCTTTTCAAGAGCAGCACATGGCTGTACTACTGCAACCATCCCAACTCATAGCCATTCTCAATTAAAGCCCCTAATTTCTGGAACCCCAAGAACACTGAACTGTTAACAAGAAC
Organism: Cephalopterus ornatus; assembly: GCA_013396775.1. Classification (NCBI taxonomy): domain Eukaryota; kingdom Metazoa; phylum Chordata; class Aves; order Passeriformes; family Cotingidae; genus Cephalopterus; species Cephalopterus ornatus. The sequence continues at coordinate 131,103 of VZRE01008091.1, forward strand.
TTAATGTTGAAAGTTATTAGGCAGAAGGACCAAGGAAAGTGCTGGTGAACCCTTTGTCCTCTCCCGTTCGGCAGAAATACTTGCAGGACAAAAAGGACAATTTTTAGTAGTCAGAACAGCAGGTGTGGAGGTTGCCGAGCAGGAGAAAAGGCATGCAGAGCTACAGAAAAGTGGCTTTCAACAATTTGTCTTTTTCTTTTCTTTTCTTTCCCCAGACTGCATTTTTGGAACTCAAAAACCAGGCAAAACAAAGCTGTGCTGCTGGTGGTGACATCACAACCCCCCAAACTTCGTTCCACATCCTTTACAAGATGCAAAACCTGCTTATTTTATGCCTGGCTTGGGGTTTGTGCAGATTTTATGCAGTGCACAAGTAGGTGTGAGAGAAGCTCCATGCAAAGACTTGTATAGAATTCCAAGAAACTCTGTTTCTTGACCTCCCAGGGATCATCAAATGGTCTCATTGAACCCAGTGGAGCTGAGCAAAATTACAACCACGTACCAGAAGCATGAACTGCAGATTGAAACCACAGTTCACTTAGAAGTGGCTTCCTTTGCTTAATATTTATTTATATTTAGGTGTATTATCTATTTAGAGTATAGGAATATTGATAACAGCATGTGAATTTATGCAAAATGCAAATACACAAATATAGAACAATTATAAATGTATTATCTAAATTATAATATTTGTATTTTTATATATATATATCTGCTTAGTGAGCAGACATATATCAACACAGAGTAGAATCCTCAGTGTTCCAAGTACTACAATAGTACCTGGGAACTTAATTTTATGACCCACATGGACACCACACTTTGGCTCCAAACAGTCCCCAAGAAATGGCTCCCACCTGAAACACTTGCCATTCCCACCCCTGTAATTCCAGGAGTATACAGAGGACAATTTGACAGAGCTTTCTGAAATGGTTCCTCTGAAGGAGATATTTATTTCTCATTTGCCTCAGAGACCACAGAACACAACAGATTTGAGAACTGTATATCAAGTTTTAGATTTAATGCCCTAAACAGGTAAACACTGATTAAAAACGCCATGTGAAAACCGACCAGGGTAGGAAAAAAGAACATTACCTATGAGAATATAACCTTACTTGATGTTTAAATCATTTTCATAAGGTTTATGTAAAAAAGAGAGCATGGGTAGGGAATTCTGCTTCATAACTTAGACCTCTGACTGCCACTTTGCAGCTTTACTAGCACAGAAGGCATCACTTTCAAGTCATTTTAAGGCATCATTATGCCTTGTGTACTAATAAAGTTGGAATGTGGCAGTCAGAGGTCTAATTTATGACTTTCTGATGGGGACCCGTTGCCAGGCACTGTATCTTTGAGATACTCCTACAAAGTCGCTGACCCAAAGAACTTAAAAGAGAATTATTTAACCCTTGTATAATTAAATACAACACCTCAGCTCACTGAAAGATCGTGATGAAAGGATACAGGGATATCAATACGACTTTAAACCACCCTCACAGAAAACAACCTTAAGATACCTCCACACTCACAGATAGTGAGGAACAGGTCCCAGTTTGGACACATTAAAGAAGCAAAATAAGAATGTAGAGTTTTAAACCAGAAGAATCATTTTCAAAAGGAGAGGCTTTGTTTCTGGAAATTCTGGCTGAGTAACTGCTATAATCACATGCATTACCTCATTAAAGTCGATGTAAAGAACCCCTTAGTCATAAAGGGAACAGTCTGCTCTTAGTGACCCATTCTTCAGGGTATTTTAGCAATATGAAATTACTTGCATTGGGTAAGTGACAATTTGATTATCCTATAATACAGATATTTACAGCTATTGCACCTGAATGGGGAACACAGAAAAATGACCATAAAACCAAATCATGAATCATAAGACCAAAAAAACAAAGCTGGTGCTGCAGCATCAAAGGCAGAGGGGGGCACAATATGCATGCAAATTTTATGAGCAGAGCGTTATTTTAATCCCAGTATCTCAGTGCATTTTCAAGGCCTGTTCCCAAACATGGTATTTATTGTAACGACATTTTTTTTCCCCCCCCTTGTCTAATAAAAATATAATCCTTTTGGCAGCTGCCACAGATGCTCGTTCTGCAGTGATTTTCTCTTCACTAACCATAAGGCCTTTGATGCCCACTCCGTAATATATTTATCAGTATGGATGAAGTCAGAGAGCCCAGACAATCAATTCTGTGTCTTGGGAAGCAAACTGCATCCAAAATATACTGAACTGTGAAATCCTCAGAGCTCCAATGTAGCTGAACAGAATCTAATGGAGTCTGTGAAGAGAAGAGGGGCTTTTTACACTTAGAATTAACCCACTTCAGCTACAGGTTACAAACCTGAATTCCAGCCTTCCCCCTCAAAAAGAAGTCTGAAACGGAGAAAGAAGGATTGACATCTGCCTTCCTTATTTTACCTGGAATGACAACTCACAGAGGCACCTCTGGACAACTCCGGGGGAAAGACAGCTGTTATTTTAAGAGGCAAAGGATAGAAATGCAGTATTTCTATCTCATAGAAATGAGACAGAAACTGAATGACAGTGTAATGAAAAATGGGGTTGTCCAACTAAAGGGAACAGTAGCCAGACGCAGACATGATTTCTCCCCTCCTGTATAACCTTATTCTATTCCTTCCCATATTTCAGCTGCTTATATCATTATTTAATCCCTCCAGCCAAAATGGGGGGAATAGAAATGACCAGACGACTTCTGAAGAACTTTTTCTTGTCGTTGAATTTTATTCTGAATAACTATTTTGCTCTAAAACCCTTCTCTACCTCTCCATCATCTCTAAGTTCATTGGCACATAATCATTTCCAGCCAAAAGTCAAAGTCAGCAGTCCATTCCTCAGCTTCCTTGGTAATCAACTGTCTTCTACATTATTAAACATATTGCTTTGGTTTGTGGCATTTCAGCAGAGGTCATATATCACTCTGCATTGTCCTTCGTGTCCTATTTTTTCTCTTCAAACAAATCTTTATATCAGTTACACCCCTTTCCCCTGAAACCTCGTGTTTTAATACTTGGAATTCAACAATCAGTTAAAAGAGTAAGCACAGACTGCAGCCTGGTTTGGTGTCATTTGTATGGTGTCATTACCATCTAGGATTACTAATGCAGGTCTTAAACACAACCATAAATCAAATAAACTTTTAAATACCTTGTCAAGAAAGTTCTGCTTTAAGAGCATAATCTGGATTTGTAGCTATAGCAGAAGGTAGAAAATAAATATTGCCCTTCTAAGAAGACTTAACTAATCCAAGGTCTTTCATGCAATGAAATAATTTATTTCCATTTATCGTCTTAGCCATTTGGCACTAATAAAGATTTGATTGTCCTGGTCACAGCACTGAAGGTTTTCTAAGCATCGTAAACTTGCCAATTAAAGGAAGTCATCTGCCCAGAGAATGGAATAATACCTTATTCCACGTGCATGAGACTCAAAACATGAGACTATTCGCTGGAAGTGCAAGAGGGCTTGGGTTTTTTTGGTTGCTTCTTTAGTTTCTCAGCCTAGTTTTTTTTCCTTTCTGGTAGCACTAAGAGATGGCTGTACTTTATTTCATATCATATCAGCCACAGGTGAAATCCAGTTTTCCTTCTGCAGAAGAGATGTTTGAAAATGGGCAGGAGCAGAATTTTGTCTTAGAGATAAAATTCTCCTGTATTCCTTTCATGAGGCTAAAAATGTTTTGAAGAAAAATCTAATTGCTGGAAAATCTTTATGTAATTATCATTAACAGTGATTTATTACACAGTTATTTCATTGTTTATATAAATGTCCGTTCTTCTCCAGAGCTCTTACCAGCATTGATATTGTTTAGCTCAATAATCTCTATTGATTAGCTGTAAATAAATAATAAATGCTATTGGAGCAGCTTAATATTCCCTTATTTTTGCCTTACAAAAGGGCTGATCTGCCCTTGCTGTGTCCTTTGGCATCCCACTTTCCAAGAAACAATTTCTAACTTCTCAGGATTCTCGTTAGAACAAGTCTTGTATCACTTGCTATGTGAGAAATCCGGGAGGAGCTCAGCAGTCTTTGATTAGGAAGCTGGAAATATCTTTTAATAAGGCTGGGATCATAATGCTTCTTTCAAAGATGCACTTAGGAAAATGAAGTATTATTGAAACGCCAATTAATCTGGAGGATATATTTTAGATTAGACTGATGTTTACATAGCTAAAAAATTGTGTTTTCTTTGAGAAGGTACATCACACGAGCTCAGAAACCCTATCAACTCGAAACACCATCCAAAGAATAACAAAAAGTCAGTTTAAGGGAGGCCTTGTTCTTAACCTGATATATTTCTAGCTAAGACTTATTTATTCTCACAGAATGCTTTTTGGGTCATATCTTTTTTTTCCCCCCAACTGCTGTCTTTACCTCTATTGTATACTGAAAATGCCACCAAACAAAAGGGTAAAACTGCAATTTCATCATAACCTCTAAGCAAGGCAGCTTCTAAAGGCCTTTTCGAACAAATGAATCTCCAAAGCAAGTCACGCAATTAATCATCTTCCTTGTATTATAAGGTAATTACCAGTAATTGGGAAAGCCACTTTAAATTACAGAAATCTCTCCGTCTAAAAAGACAAGCACAGAACTGATTACAAAAGGATTTAAGAAAAAAAAAATTAAAAAAAAAAAATCACACTTAGGAAAATGTTTCTCAGTTAACCAGCCTTGTAGCTTGAAACTGCCAGCACTGCAGGCACCAAGTCCCATGTAATCCTTCCCAAGGAGGTTCATACCCAGGCTTGGCACCTGCACTGTGCCTGCAAACTCTCACAAAGGGGCCTCTCAAAAGAAAAACACTGCAAAATATGCTCAGAAACGAGAGCCAAGGGGTCACCTGAAGAAGTGATGACCTTCCTCAGGGAAGTCACGAGGTAGCAACCAGCACTGAAACATCCCCGGGTGCTCCCCTTGCAGGGCACAGTCTTAGGTAATTAATAAAGGTCCAAGTTGCAAAAAGCACAGGTCTGAGAATCCCTGATGCATATGAAAGTGTAAGCCTGTTTGTTTAGCTGGGATAAAAATACCTGGAATCCTCAAGTAAACGAAGCAAGCCAATGAAGAAATCCAGAAGGCACTGTTTGTTAAAGGGAGCAGAAAGGAAAACTGGCATGGAATGAAGCAAGACAATTAACGGTAACAGCATGTTATCTGGCTGAGATGGGGTTCATTTCCCCACAGAAGCCCCACAGCACTGGTGGCTGGAAAGGTGTTGCCCTGCTGGGCAGGGCTGGCACAGCATCACCACTGTCCCCACAACATTCCACCCATCCAGGGACTGCAGATGGGCAAGGTCCTGGCAGGGAACACAACTACCCAGCTAGGACAGCTGACCCAAAACGACCAAAGGGATAACCCAGACCATGTGCTGTCAGCTCAGATACAAAAGCCAAGGAAAGGAGGAGAAAGGGGGGAGACATTCATTATTCACAACATTTGCCTTCCTGAGCAGCTGCTCCTCGTGCTGAAGCCCTGCTTCCTGGGAATTGCTTGGACATTACTTGCTGATGGGAAGTAGAGAACAAAATCTTTGGTATTTTCCTTTGCGCTTGTGCTTTCACTTCAGTGAACTGCCATATCTCGACCTGCATGCTGTTTTCCATCTTATTTTCTCTCCCCTGTGCAGCTGAAGAGGGATAGAGTGGCTTGGTGGGCACCTGGCATCCAGGTATTGATTTTGCCTGGCAAAGCTCTGGCAGCATGGGGGGGTATAGGGCTGGCTTCTTTGAGAAGCTGCCAGAAGCTTCCCCCATGTCCAAATGATCCAATTCCACCTGGCTCCAGGATGGGCCCACTGCTGGCCAAGGCTGAGCCCCGCAGAGATGGCAGTGACACCTCTGGGATAAGAGGTTTAAGAACACAAAAATTATTTGGCAGAAGTAATTCCAGGCAGAGAAGCGAGGAGTGAGAATATGTGAGAAAAACAGCCCTGCAGACACCAAGGGCAATGGAGAAGAAGGGCAGGTGGTGCTCCAGGTGCTGGAGCTGAGATTCCCCTGCACCCCGTGGGGGTCCACAGGGGAGCAGAGATCCTCTTGTAGCCCCTGGAGGAGCCCACACTACCCCAGGTGGATGCCCACAAGAAGGCTGTGACCCTGTGGAAAGCCCACACTTGAGCAGGGTCCTGTGCCAGGCCCTGTGGAAAGAGGGACCGGGCTGGAACAGGTTTACTGGCACAACTTGTGACCCCGTGGGAGGGACCCAGGCTGGAGAAGTCTGGGAAAAACTGCAGCCTGTGGGAAGGACTCAGGTTGAAGAAGCTGGTGGAGGACTGTCTCCCATGGAAGGGACCCCACAGTGGAGCAGAAGGATTCCTCTCCCTGAGGAGGAAACAGTGGCAGAAACCACATGTAGTGCCAACCATAACCTCCATTCCCCCTCTCCCTGCTCCACTGGGGGAGGGGGGAGGAGGGAGAGAATTGGGAATAAAATTAAGCCCCGGAAGGAGTTTTTTAGGATTTGTTTTACTTCTCGCTATGCTGCTCCGATTTGACTGGTAATAAATTCAACTAATTCCCCTAAGTCGAGTCTGTTCTGCCCGTGACTGGTGAGTGATCCCTCCCTGCCCTGCCCTCACGGGTCTTCTCTTGTGTTTCCTGCCTCTTGCCCAGTTGATCAGGGCAGTGATGGAGCAGCTTCGGTGGGCACCTGGCACCCAGCCAGGGCCAACCCACCACACAGCCCCACGAGGAACGGAAAAGCCAAAGGAGCCACGAGTGGGATAGAAATAAATCACTCCTGAAGGTCCCCGACTGGGCTGCTCCATGTGTGCAGGGCAAGACAAGGAGATGCACTTCAGGAGAGACCTGAGGGGACAGCAGCCCAACGAACCTGAAATGAGCTGCTAATAAAGCCCTGTCTCCACTGCCACCACGTAACACAGCCGGTTCGGAGGAATATCCACGCGAAGGGCAAACAAAGCATTTGCAATTAAAATAATCCGTTTGAAAACGCTGGCAGTTGCATTGGTGTGACCACCCACGGACATCTTGACACTTTCTGTGGGAAGAAAGTGATCAGCGTGTTTTTTTTGAAAGCAAATATTGCTATTTAAAAAGGCAGGTCTCCCACAGAAGTAAGAGGTTTCAGAGTATTTATATTGCACCATATATATTTATGTCACCTATTTTTACTACTAAAAGCCAGACTGAAGCTCTTTTGCTTTTAATAAAATTTATTACTGAAAATAAAAACTCTTTGTATATTCTGTATAATACTTATTGTTCTGCCACGCAAAAATACTGCTCAGATTGTTCATTCATATGAAGATAAATGTGTTTGCTCACCCACTGGCTCAGTGCTATGAGAAAATTAATGCACTCTAAAAATACCCAAAATATAACTCAAAAGATGAGTACTCCAATCCTCCATAGTGGAAAAAGGGAATCAGAGAATTAAAGAAAGCTGCTTTTCATCAGGAAAATCAGCAGTTTTACAACACAAAAAAAATACTGAGGACTGAAAAAAAAAAAATTGAAGATCCTACTTCTCTTAATAGACTTGGGCCTCTTTGATTTCTCACTCTTCTAAGATTCAGCTTTTTAAAGATAAGAATTATTCTGTCATTAATTATAAGCAGTATGACTTCTGTTCAAACACTACAAGATTTACTTCTGGAGGACAAGTGATGTGGAAGTGATTTCCTTCATTATTTGAAAGATTTCTGTAGTATTTTCAGGCGTTCATCTGAAGTGACAAGAAATATTCTTGGATATTAATATTCTTTTTCTCCTGAAGTATTTTTAAATCTGACAGGTATATTCATATTGCCATAACAAAAAAGCTCCCCCATTTGTGTGCAGCAGCTTGACTTTCACCCTTTGGATATTGCAAAGTCATCAGTGTGATGGTCCTTTTGCTCACCCCCAAGGATTCTTTATTGCACGAAGTCAGAATATTTCATGTGAGCAACACCTGGTATTTGAAGCGTTCCTGGGTTTAACTGTACTACAGAAAACTTGCCTCTAAAAGTTTATTGTTCCATGTACTTCACAATAAAATGGAAGTGGCATTCCAGGCTTTTCTGCTTTAACTGTCCTCGGTTGTTTGTACTAAAACGATTGAAAAGGACGTATGTGACATGATACACGGGATACATATGACATATATCACATAAGACATCTTAGATATAGCAATATGATACATTATATATATCATATATAACAAGATATATGGCACATACAATACATGATGTGATATACATTATAGATACAATTATTAATAGTATATATGCAATATATGTGCATATATATGATATTATATGATATACGGCACATGTATGAGAGAGATATTTGAGATGTGATATAACAGGACCTTGGTTTTTCACAGATCCTCATGAGATCAGTCACCAGAATGACCTCACCTGTTATCTGGACTTCTTGAGTATTTGAAGAAGGGTGCAGGACAGGTTTAGAAAAAGAGGTGTGGCAGAACCTTGTGCAGTCCTGACCCCTGAATGGCCAGGAAAACAGTGATTTTCATTGTCACAACACACACTACACGTTCAGTGTAATGAATACTTTAAATATCAGTGAGTTCTTGAAGGTGTTTCCACTTAATACCTTGATCTTTTAGATTAATCTAGAAATTATAAGACCTTGTCTCAAGCTGCTAAATGTGACATATTTGGTTTTCAAACCCACTAAAATATGCTTTAAAACCTATTCCAGAAGTCTTTTAACTGTTTTTCAGTAAAAATCACCTATTGATTATGCTGAAACACAGTGCGCTATAATAAATGGAAACAAGAAACTTGTAAGAGTAGGATATTAATAATAAAAATGAGGAGTGAGAAGATGGGCCAACAACTGAGAAAGCTGCTTAACGACAGGGTCCAGGAATGAGAAGGATGGGGCATATATTGAAGCAAGTTTATGCAAAGCACAGGCTGGAGCCAGACTGAAGAAGTATGTCACTTTGGGTAATAAAAGCACATTTCTTTCAGATGTTTAGGAAACTGCACTTAGTCAAAAAACATTAGCACTTGCTCACTGCTGATAACTGGACTACCAGGTATGGGCAAGGCATTTTTGAGCACTGCAATTGTTAAGGGAGTTTTCTGTCCTAAACACACTTTGAAACTAAAACCAGTTGTGCAGAATGAAAACTCAGAGCCTGTTCCAGCTCTTTCAAGAACCAGGGTAGCTAAGGAAGGGTTTAAGTGGAAACAACAGGAAGAGGGGTATTTTTTATTTCCATAGTAATCACCGTGTAATACTTCATCACTGAGTAATGTTTTAAGTCACGTCACTTTACAAACTACTTGGAACACAGTCAGTTTTGTTGCCCAGTGTCTCAGATCCAAAGATTGAGGAAATTTCTGCCTCATCTTAGCTCATATCTCTGGTACCACACAACAGGCACCTTGATGTGATTTTTGCCAGCTCACCTCTCCCCAGTCTCTCACCTCCAAAGAATTCAAAGCTTAACAACCAAAAGCAACCCATGAGAACAAGCAGAATTTAAGAACCTTAAAGTAGATAAATTATGTAATAATATATTTAATAGATTACTAGTTAACCAATGCTGCACAGACCTGTGAAGGGCCTTATTTGAAATGTCAGCATTGCAGCAGTGAATACACAAGGCTGGAGTTTCCTGTGCACTGGAGCTCTGTTATCTCAGTTTGCTTTGCTTGTCCATCATCAAAAGGATGGACTGAGTATTTATCCAATAAGACAGGGATACTGGGATTATTCTGGGTAAGCTTATATTATCTAAAGCAGGAACTGCCTGCTGGCCCATGGTGATGGACTGAACAGCTGTGATCACTGGTCGTGCTCCCCACCTCTAGACACAGCCTTGTAAAGCCCAGCTCTTGGGGCAAAGACTGCTGTGCCCCGTGCTTCATTTCTAAAATCAAGTATGGAGTGGTATTAAGGGTCCCTAAGCAGAAATTCCCCTGGGATACATCTCACCTATGTTCAGAAACTTTCTGCAGCATACAGATCTGTATCTGCACCCAGTTCACTGGAGAAGGACTCTCCACATGCAAATCAACATGGACATCTCCGTTTGGAAGACAAGGAACGTGCTGCTGACTCCAGTGAATGAGGGCCGGTGGAGAGAACTGCACTGTGTAGGAATACATCCAGACCCATGAGTCACCTCCTCCCTACCAGCACTGAGCACCAGGTAAGTGAGGCAGTTTTGAGACACCTCGTTTTTTGACAGCAGTTGATTGTCTTTTAGTCAAATCCGACAGAGAGAGACAACTATGGAACATCACTGGAGATAAACAAGGGACACTGCATTGACAAGAGACCAGGCTGTAACTACAACATACAACAGAAACAGAGAAAGAGCAATGGAAGAGGCAGCCTTGAGCTTTTTTGGGGGAAATGGGGATGTGCCAAGTGAGGAAAATCCAACTGTGCAGTGGACAACAAACTGCAGAGAACCCAAACTGTTACAAGCAGAAGAAATCTGATACTGAAAGGTGAACTCAGAGCAAGACAACTTCTTGCCATGTGAAGAACAGATGCAGTGACTGCAAGAGGATTACGTTATTTAACGAGAGCACATAAGAACCAGAGCTTGCATAACAGGTCAGTAAGATCATTAATTCAAAAGTATTTTATTTAAGAGTTAGGTACAAGGTTTTAGAAGAAGATAAGCAAGATTATCAGCCTGAAATCAAAGAGGCTGTTAGTTACACTTGTATTTGGCATACCAAAGTCACCACGGTTAGCCAAAATGTGATATCCAAACTTTAAAAATAAAACACCTCAGGGAAAGAGGTTTAATTGAGGTTCAAGAGTACTATTAATACTAATAATGCCTTAACCTAAAAGAAATAGCAAAAGAGCATGACTGGAGAGTCTAAACAGCTCCAGAAAGAACTAGAATTCACTGAGTAAATCAAAGCAAGCAGGTAAATTCCCTAAAAATAAATAAAAAGAACATTAATACCACGTTTGGAAATGGAGGCACCTCACACTGTTCAGGAGACCATGAAGATGCCACTACAAAGGGCTACAGCAAAAATAGTTCAATTTCCTTCAGTATGTGATCTGTTATTGTTTGCTGTTTAAAATGTTCAAGAATTGTTCTCTCTCCTGGGGATAAACTCAGTAGCTGGAGAGTATTCCCCCTAAGCACTCTGTCTAGGTCCACTCTGTGACTCCACAATGGACCAAACTCTTTTGCAACACCAGTAACAGAGATCTGTTTTCCCAAAGATGTAATGATTCCCCATGCCCTAACCAAGGTAAAGTCACCAGGAGGAAAAATCCCTAAAAATCCAGTGACTCACTGAAAACTTCGCTCTTTTCCACATGGGCAAAACTTATGGTTTATAGGGGAAGGAAGATTTGACAACCCTGAAGATTTTTCTTCTTGTTTTGTGAGGAGACAGCTCTTAAGACTGCTTGACAAAAGGCGGTGCATCCTTGACAACACACATTACATATCCAGGTTTAAAGAAGTCTGAATAAGCACAGGGAATTCTGACCACTTTGAAGGTCCCTTCTCTCAGCACCAAGGAGTCCAACTCCTACTGCTGATCAAAACACTGCACAGTGAGCAAAAACCAAGTGCCATTTCTGCCTCAGAAACTTCAAATCTGTACAAGAAACATAGCATGGAACCACAGTGAAAAACTGCTTCTCTGCCGAGCTGCCAGCTGAGGAAACCCAAAAAACCTAGAGAACCACAACAAGCACAGGGCACATATTGTATTCTATGACTGTTTGCGCTCTCAGCTGATCAAGCACCTGACCATATTGTCACCTTGCTTTCAGGATGCTGTGTTTCTAAGTTAACAGGTTTCTAGTGAAGACCAACCTTTATCTCTTTTTTTTTTTTTGTGATTCCAGGTCATTTTTCCTCTCCCACCGCTGCCCTTGATGCTGAAAACCTTCCACATGCAGACCTTCCACATTCCTGCTGTCACTACTCTTCCCCAACCTGGCTGTCAGGTTTGCCCATTAAGTCCTTCAAAGACTCTGTGTTAGAAGCCAAAGAAATGCACAGAATTAACAGAATTTCTTGACCAAATTTATTTTAGAGAACTTAGGAGTTCCAATTGCTCAAACCTATGATGAGTCCTAAGATGCACATTCCCTCACACTGAGCTGACTCCCTCTCCAAAGCACCCACAGCTTGGCAGGACACTTCCTTGCCTTCACCCAGAAACCATTCCAGTGGGATCCACCACTGCCTGAGTAACTGGGGGATAAAATGGAATGTGAAATCCACACTAGTAAATGCAAGGAGATGCAGAGAAGAAACCCTTTCCCCTCACCAGTGGTGTGGTCAGCACTGGAGAGTATATTGCATCTAAAATAAAATTACGCACAACAATTCTATGCAGATGGTGATTTAGAACTCAGGAGCAAACAGAAATTCAGAAACTGATGAGAAAAAAAAAAGGGGGGGAAAAAAAGAAA
>VZRE01008092.1:0-98392 GCA_013396775.1 Cephalopterus ornatus
ATTGGATGAAAATCATTATAACAGTTTGTAACACCTACATTCTGCGTGCACATGTAAATTGTATTCTCGAAAGCCTGGAGGCTCATTAAAACCTTTACCCTCATATCTTATCTCCGACACTAAATTGGCCTGGAGTCTTTTTCTCCTCAGCCTTTTAGGCATCATAAGGAAGATCATAATGCAAGCACAGCTGAGATTTCAAACAGCAATGGCACTGAATGAAATCATCACCCTTCTGGCTGAGTGATACCTCCTCTCGCCACCTGTCAGCAAAGCAGTCTGTATGCGTGATCTCTAAATATTTCATAAGTAAAATATATTGTCTAGACTGGCTAGCTAATACTCCTAGGACTCACTCTGTTTTAAGACCTGTAGGGTTGGTAATGTGGGATCAAAGGGCCATGATGAGTAGCTGATGTATAGCTATATCTAGAAGAGAAAGTCTACAACCTGCAGATTAGATGTCTAAGGTAACAGTCTTGAAGTACAACACAGTGTCTTATTGAGGTCCTGTCTTCAAATCAGACATCATGACTTACTGGCCTCGAGTTTCCAAACCAGACAACACCATTCCATTACACTGAAGTTCCCCCTGGATTTGAAACTCAGTGAAATTGGTTCATCTGCCCGCCTCAAACTGCCATGTTGTTCCTCCTTGGCTTTACCAAACCGTTGCAATGTTCCAGCAAAAGAGATGGCTTCAGCCTGGTGTGTGTATGCTCCAACTGTGGAGCAAATCATCAGAATGATTTGAGATCAAGGGTATGGTGCTAAATGTTACATGGTTGCTGTTGTATAAGTAAGAACACTGAAACACCATTACGTACACTGGAGGAAACAGGAAGATGTTTTTAACCCGAAAAGGGATGAAAGAAGTGGGAGTTGTTGTTACCAGAGTGCAGAATAGGGCAAGGCATAGGGCACTTAAGCAAAGAGGCTGGCACTTCTCTTTTTGGCAAAAACTGTATAGTCACTAGTCTGTGGAGAATTGCTTACATTTCTTCAGGGAGCATTGGCTTTATGACTGGAATTACACGAGAGCACCACTCTTCAGCAGCTCTTCATGTAAATAGCTACTCCTTAAGCATGTGCATACTGTGTCCATATATATTACCCAATACAGACATATATTACCCAACATTATCATATGTCCATATGAATTACCCAATACAAATATACTTCCTTTTATGGTGCCTCTCAAAAACCTTAGTTTTGAGAAACAAGTCACTTACCGTTCACAACGAACTCCAGTATAACCTTCTTTGCAGAGACACTGAATTTCTTCACCATTTGCCACACAGCCAGTTGCAAATCTTTGAGAAGAAGAAAATATTATTGTGAGCACATTATCAAATAGGTTTTACACTCTTGAGGTTCAGTTTAATGACTTCCAGATTAAAAAGTATTTATACCACCAAAGTACTTATCAGCTAATTTAATTGCCTCTAGATAATTTACTGTGACTAATTCTTTGAAGTTTCATATTTTTTGTGTAAATTATTCCCTTAGACTAAAAAATAGTCCTTTCCTGACCCTGTGGACTGAGTATTAATAGCTCACTACCCAAAGGAATGCCTAAAATAAACCTTGGTAGTGATGTCATAAAATAAAACAAGTCTGGGTAGCTATTTTATCTTATCAGGCAAGAATCAATAGCCTGTGCTAGACAACATTTCCTCCTGTTTGTATACCTTTTCTTTCCTTTTCTTCCTTTTTAATGGATGTCAACATTAGTGGATATTTTTATGTAGCTAATATTGTTTAGGGTATTTTTAACCAAGGCTAAGTAAAGTTGGGCACCATGTCTGGAATCTCTAGGGAATATCTGGTTAACACAATGAACATTATTTTTCTTTGCTCTTTCTAGCAGAATTATCTGGATTCAAATTTCACTTGGAGAGAAACCATTATTTTGTCCAATATTCAGGAAGGAGAAGGCAGGAGATGAAGCGGGGCAGGCCATGTTTGCTATTTTCATTTTTTAATCTATCAACAGTTGGATAAAGCAAGTCTATGTATCAAAGACAAGTGTCTGCACTAAGAGTTGCATATAATTTGACTAGATGGAAGATTGTCAACTCCAATAATGCTAGGCGGGGTGCATTTCCTATATCAGGAATGGTATTCACTACCCTAATGTGCAGCTATGAAACTGCATAGGTTTATGGTCTCCCTAGGTATTTCAGCACTCTTAAAACATGTTCAGTCAGCTTCAGGCAAGAACCTGCAGAAGAGGCTGTCAAAACAAGATCTATCAGAGAGTTCTCTGATAAATGAAAAACTTGTCTATTGTCTGATAGTGTAAATCTCTTATTTGAGGTTACTTGGTGTTTGCTAATGCACCTGGAAAATACTATGTGATGTCTTTAGCAATTTATAGCTTAATTTAAAAAAAAAAATTCGGATTTATTTAACACATTTCAAAACTGACCAATGATGACAATGTGCCTAAACATACCAGGCATTTAAAATGCAATTTATTGCCCAATTTTAAAAGCCTGGTAACCTCATGAGATCCAAGGAAGGTTAATTTTTTCAGCTTAGCATGTCTACACTTCCAACAGAGCCTCCACATGAAGAGCAACCACACTCTTTCAGAATTCTAGATACATGCTTAAGAGCTTGAATGTTTTGATACTATTTTTGCATCTTACTAACTTTTCTGAATTCACATAGAAGGATTGTTTCACTGTTGTTACTTATCTCCTAGCCAGAGTAATAGTGTCAACCATCTTGCATTTCAGTAAACAAGAAAGATCCTGGATATGCCCAACAAGGGAAAAGACTTCCATTCTACATTTGTCATCATGAAGGAGTTACTCATGATTTTGTATGTAAGCCCACTACAACTGCCTGGGGCTCCCCAAGGCTATGAGCAGCGTGCCTCTGAGGCCCATCCAACGTCCCACCGAGCTGAGGGTGTACTCATAAAAGTTAAAGTTCAGGGTCTGACTGAGAATTAAAATGCTCAGCTTATTAAAAAAGACAAAGCTGTGAGACAGACCACCAAGTTACTGCTGGCGTAATGTGTCTCAAATGGGTCTGATGCCACGCTATGTTGGGCAATATGAGAACACAGAAGAAGATTAATATCTGCCTATGGCAGCAGAGTTTGGGCTTAGGGTTTTTTTTTAATCTCTCTTTTTTTTTTTCCCCTCCCCTCCTTGACTTCTTACAAGCTTTTACTATACCTGTTAGTGTAGGGGCAAGGACACACACGGCAGGAACCCTGAGTGGCATCTCCAAAATATCCATCTTTACAGCGCTCACATTTCTCCCCAGCAGAATTATACTGACAGTTCTTGAAAAAGAAGCAAGCAAGACAGTTAGCAGTGCTTTACCCCTCAGTATGGCTCTACTATTATTTAAAAAAATACAGCTAATCTACTCAGAGGATATTTTCTTTCCCCTCCACATAATCAAGCATTTATTGCCACGCTGCCTTCACAACCAGGACAGAGCAGTTTCAGTTATTTCTCTAATTGTAGAAAGCACAAGTTTCTCCCTATTGTGGAAAAGCAACTGATAAATAAGCTGAATTAAAGATATTTTTAGAGAAATTCAATCAGATGCATGGTTAGTTAAGGAACATTCCATTAATACACTCTCTATGCCTTGATATTCCAATCAAAAATATTAAGTACAAGTACATTCTTTAAAAAAACTCATTAAATTAATATAAAAATTGTTTCTCTTAATAGATTCAGATCAGAATTGAGTTTCACGTAGTTTCTCCAGTGCATATGTTACTTGTTATTATGAAATAATGAAAAGCAAAGACTAGGAATACAATTCAAACTGATGCAACTGAGTTACTTTTCCCATGATAAAATTTTTGGAAATTATATTTTGTTTTAGAAATGTTCTTAATTCCGGTGCTGTCTAATTGTCACACATTTATATTTTATGGGGACAGAATGAGCAAGTTGCTTTTGCATTACCTAAAGCAATGCTAATTTAAAATAGAAGTTGTTCAAATACATAAGCAGCATAAAAATACATAAGCAGCCATAAAAATTCCAAGTGACCAACACTCAAGAGGCATTTCACACTCCCAAGTTCTACAGCTGTTTGTCTTCAGTGTGCAACAGACCAATCCAATGTCCCACAGAGCTGAGGGTGTACCAAATAAAGCGAAAGATGGAAGAAAAGAAAGTGGGAAATTGGCTGGAAGAGGATACTGAGCAAATTACGCTTCCATTTCGGGGACCTTGATAGCTCAGGGCTATGTTTTAAGACCCTACTACCATGACTAGCAGTGGAGGGGCATTTTTCCCTACAAATGAGAAATAGTTCTGTCTCTCCCATCTCCTCTTACACTCCATTCTCCTCCACATTTCTTCATACCCAGATTCCCTTAACCACATCAACAGCCCTTCCCTCTAACTCTGCAGGTAGTAACTCCTAATTTGTTTTCATTTTGGTTAAAGAACTAAATTTGTGGCTCAGTTATGAAAGGTTCTGGGAATGAACAGCAAAGGCTTCAGTTCACATATGAGACATTTAACATGAAATTAAACAGCAAGTAACACAAAGACACTATGTTTGCAAAAGGAACCATTTTAAAGCGCAGCCTTTATAAAAGTTGGTGCATATATTCCTGCAAAAATCTAACGGAAAATTTAGAGTGTTTCTGAATAATTACTGTCAATTTTTATAATCCTGAAGAATAAATTAAACTGCAATAAGAGTAAAAGAGATGTATTTAAAAATATATGTGGTGGTTTCAACCTGGAGCAACCTCCTCCCATCCACTGAAGTTTGTGTCCTGGCTTTTTGTTTTGCTCACTCTGTCTATAGAAACTGAAGCAATTCTGCAATTGCAAAGAAAATTTAGGCTATTTCACATATAAGCCACTGTAAATGTGCCATGCTGCTCCTCTAGCTACATGGCATATAAGGGCTGCAGGTCTCAAGGAACAGAATGAAGCCAGAGCAGCAGCTTCCTCATAGGTCCTCCTTCAAATTTCACAGTGCCAGAGACAGCCCTGGAGTCACAGCATCTCCAAACCACCAAGTATTGCAAACCCTGAAAGGAAAACTCCCAACTGACTGTGTATGCACCCATGTGGTGTAAGGAAGTCAGAGCAGAGTTGTGTCAGGGCCACAACAGAAACACTGAGGTTACATGAAACACACGGGGTTACATGACATGAAGCAACATGTCACGGGATGAGCAAGTCTCAGCACCACGGCGCTGCTGAGGGAACATGCCTCCCAGGAGGAAGGGCAGGGACCACGAGGATCAAAAAGCCTGATTAACGGCAGAGAGCTGGCTTTTCCCTACACATAAGAACCAGCCTTTCAGTCTTCTCCACCTCCTCCTGCCCTCCATTCTCCCCTGCTTTCAGCAGTGCAGAAGCACACTCCTCTCCTTCCACTGATATGCAGCAGTGGAATAGTGATTGCCTGTGCTAGGGAGGGCACTGCTGCCACAGGGGAAGGAGCCAGCCTGGTCTTATCCTCCTTCACAAAGCCTTCTCTGGAGGCTGAGGCTGGAAGGACACTAACATATGTAGGTACTGGGGCCTGGGGTGAGGAGCAGGAAGCCAAGTGAACAAGTTTTGCACTTAGGATGTGGAACTTGATGGCTTCTCAATGGGAAGCCTCCTTTTCTTCTCTGCCCCACATCAGGTCTTTGTCCCATGGCTCTTCTACAGAGACACAAACTTGTTCATGGTTAGGCGGAGGCTCATAATGGAAATACTGTCCCTCAGGGCTTTCATTTTTCACTGCATTATTCTGGATGACTTTGCTTGCCCTAAATCTTGTCCTCGGGCCAAGAGTTGACTTAGCTCTATCTGAAAGTTAATCCAGCTGTGAGAAAGACAGGATAAAGAGAAATCTAAGTCACATACTTCATGAGGTGAAAGTAAAATTTGCCTTTATAATTCTAATCTGAAGTGAAACTTCCTCATCTTTCTTGCTCTGCTGCAGCACTTTCCTGTCACAGCCTGCCCTGCCCCTCCAAAGCAGCAGCCTGTAAGTCATCGCCCAGAATGTGCTGAATTGGTTTATGGTTTCCATCAAAGCAACATGGTTGGTTCAGATGAAGTTGGTGGAAATGACATAATGCGCAGGAATGTGCCGCAGGGAGAATGGATGCAGTGCAAACAAGGAAGAAGTAACAGAAAATACAGACCGTGAAAGATGTTGGCACGGTTCTTGTTTACACAGCAAATGAAAAATTAGTGAAAAGTTTTAAAGTGGGAATTTTTCAGAACAAAAGCATTCAAAGCATCATGGATGTAAACTGGAGAAGCACAGTCAGCCAAATGTCACAATTCCATTGCCACGAGGGCTGATCCACTCCCATGAGGCTGCTTTGGGTTTAATACAGTGTGCCAGGGAGCAAAATCTGCCCCGCTACACCTTCTATAACAGCTAAAAATTTCTATTTAATCTAACTTTTAATATCTCATTTTACTTAGTGCAATATTTTTTAACCCATCTAGCTGTAGATTACAGTTTGTGGAGATACACTGAGGCTGATTAAATGAGAGATTCTGCAAAGACTGTGCTATGTACTAATGTCCTGTTTGTCAGCATTGGCAAATCTTTGTATACTTGTATAACACTAAGGACTGCATATGCCACTATAAGACCCATGTTTATTAAAAATAACTACAAAAGCTTCCATAAGTACTAATTTGGTGTCTTTTTGTACCAGGATCTAATAAAAATTACAGGGGAAAGAAAAAAACTGAAAACAAGGACACGAATTACTCCAGTTGCCTACAGTTATGTCAAATATACATTTAAGTGTATGTATTTTAGGCTCATTAACAGTACAAAATTTCGAGAATGAGGCATACAAGGATTATTTTTAGTTGCTTGGAATTCAACAATACTGCATAATCCATACTGCAGTAAGATAAATGGGGTTTTCACCTTTTCTTCCCGTTAATTTCTTGAATTTTAGTAGTTACTTACAATACATTTTCCAGTACCATCTTGACATCTATTTGAATTTCCATTGCAGTTGCAGGGCACACAGCGTCCAGCAAATAATCCTTTATTCTCACGATAAAATCCAAGGCCACATTCCTAGACAGTAAGCAGAGAGAAAAAAATCAGTGAGTGTTGGTGGAAAGAATACATTACGGGAAGCGTATTTTGGAAATGTTTGCCATTTCCAAGGAGTAGTGAAGGAATACATTTCTTTGCAAGCTCCTCTGTCCAATGCAGCAAATAGCAATGAATGGAGATGAAGAAGTTTCAGCTGAACCCTGTTCTTTACACATTTTTGTAGTGATGATCTAATAATTTTCACTAACCTCTGAGCAAAACACGTCTCCTGTGGCTATGTACAAAGCTGTTGAACATGATTTTTAAACCACAGAAAAACATTTGACTATGAGTATACTGTATTGTGAATCTTAGGAAGAATATATGGAAATCTCACATATTAACTAGTGGTTATATGAAATCTCAATATTAATTTCACTATGGTGTATTCCTGGGAAATAATTCTAGATATCTTTTACATACGTTCATCATGACTTCCATGGTAAGTCTACCAAAAGCTACACAAAGCCATGCCTAGACACAGCTAGGTGATGTAATAAAATATACAGTGATCTAATTTCTAAGTACAGGCTTGCCCTGGAGACCAGGGAAGCATGAGAAGAATGTTTAGCTATTGAGAGCACAGGAGGAGGAGCACAGCCTGTCAGATCACAGTTGGATTTAAGCAGAGAGCTGAACCAGATGGACATTACGAATGAAGTGAGACACATCAGGTTTGCTAGCCTACACCAGGAAGGTAGTAACTCATATGTTAAAACCAGGTTCTTGCTTGCCAAGGACAGGGAAATCATAAGGAGTTCCTCCTGTGAGCACGAAGCCCTCCTGTACACAGACCTTCTCTGCTCACATACTCCTGGCACAACAACCACACCAAAAATGACTGGACATAAGCCTATCCCTTCCATTCCCTAGCAACTTTTCACTAGGAACTAAGCTAGTGTGGTGCAAGAAGATCAAAGGCTGTACGGAAGTGGGGAGAAAGCTGTGCTCCCCACGAAGCCAGCATCGCCCAGGTTCCCGCCTCCAGCAATGTACTTCTGTCCTGTACCTATACCTCACCTCTACCTCACAGTTAGGGGCTGGCCCCAACAACATGCAGAAAACAAGTGACAGTTGAACTTTAAAAGCCATAAATTTTTTCTCACAATAATTGCACCACCAAGACTGACGGGACTAATCTGAAGTGCAAAGGGTTTGTGGGATGGTGCCACTAATCATGTTCCAGTGCTTCAAGGTGTAAGTATTTATGCAGAGGCAGGACTAACCTGAAAAGATTTTATCAATAGATAGAACTACCAGAGGAAAAAAGCCTCTCACAAAGCAGATCCTGAAAGGAATAATGAGTTACTGGTGTTTAAACAACAGTTGCTAGTGGCACCTTTGCCTTCTCTATATATAGGATAAATGAAAAAAAAAAAGTATACAGAATACTAATACCATCAAAAACTTCGAATACTGACTTCAGTGTGAGCAAGGACTAAATTTAGAACAGACATTTGAAGTTTTTCAGATAAATTTTTAAAAGGGTGAACATGCTCCCTGAACAACAGAGAGCCAATATACACAGCTCCTGAAGAAACTAGGGCCTGAAATACATTAAATAGCACGACTAAGTAAAATATAGGCCCTAATGTATATAAATTTTATTTACTTACAGTCTTTTTGTGGAGAGCAACATGAATCGCACCTTTTAAAAACACATTCAAATGCATTTGGAAAAATATCCATGCAGCCTTTTGGTTTTCTATTTATACTCTCTTTAAAACGACACATTTGGAGTACGTAGGCACTCTGTTTTTAAAGCAGCATTTGTGATTTCCACACAAATGATAAATTGATTCCACATGAAGATAAAGCTCTCGCTCGGCACTTTCAAGTGCTTGCGTGTTTAGGATCATCGTTTTCAAGTAAACAGCAATTTAAAAGAAACTCTCGCACACGATTTTGTTGGCAAAGTACTTTGAGACATAAGATTAGCCTTCTCATTACATTTATATTAGGTAATGCATAAGTTGCTACCAAATTAGTTAATTTAAAAACAAAGTGAAAGAAGGAAGCAAGTGAAAATGAGCAAATTACCTGTCTTGGGTAAAAATCCATTTGAACTTGTTGCTGCTGATTCCTCTCCAGAAGGTGGGGATAGGAGAGCCTCTGCTGCATAGCTTGTGTTAAACAATGCTCCAGGGACACTAATGTGACAATCAGCCATCCTACATTTCTTGGCCTCTGTGCTTGGGCCATCATTTTTCTTTGGCCCCACTGCAGACATACGCTGCTATCCCTTCGGTGCTCACCCGCTTCTTCTCTTATACGCCCCCTTCTTCTGCAGCTTCTGACTCAGATTAATGAGGCTCTGTGCTGTGATGGGCCCCACCTTTAAACTTTATACGTGAGTCAAGCTGTACAGCACACATTAGTGTTCCTGAGGTTAACAAGTAACCTTGCAGTTCCTGTAGCTCAATATATACCTAAGCTGGGGTGGGGCAGGCATCACCTCCTCCCCACCTATGGCAGCCAGACAGAGCTGGGTGATTAGAGCAGTAAATCACTGCCTGAGTAATGCTGCATAAACATACGGGGCTTACCAACCACCCAGGTGAGTGTCTTGGTCACTTCCTTTGGCTTTGTATTTCCACCAGGTTACATTAAAAAAAACCCAAAAGCTTGGTTTATCAAGGTAGTATGTTGAAAGCAATGCAATGGCACTAGTAAGTTCAGTCAGTGCTCATCAGTTTGTGTGTGGTACAGAACACCAAATGTGTGAAAAAATAAAAAATATTTCCAAAACTGTATTTGAGAGATGATGAATAGCTGCCCTGAGCAGTGGATACACAAATGAAATGTAAGCCAGACATACGTATTTTTGTTCAGTCTCTCTGCAGCTGCTCCAGTCTAGATATTATCCATTCATTCTCATTTCAAAAAACTTCTGCAAGGTTAGTACAGCAATTGTTGCTTTATAGTTACACTAAACAATTTTCTGAGAGTAATTTCTCATATTTTATGCACTTGGCACACTGCTTATCTCTCCAGTGCTTTATTCTGCTGCACTGGGTGCTTACACAGGGCAACAGTCAAGCTCTAAGCTAAGCAAAAAGACAACCAAAAGAATTACAGCTACAGGAGCAGCATCAGGGACAGGATATACAGCTGTGGTTAGGATTTCACCAGTCTTCAGGTAACAGTATTACTTTCCAATGTTTACATTATCTTTCACAAAAATATCTCCAAATATTTTTTTGGAAATATGTTAATTTCAGATTTCAAATATTTTCCTGGAAATACAGTAGAATTATCTGGGTTCATGCTTCTTCCCTCGGACTCTGCTAAGATAAGGAACACGAGGAATCTTCACCACTGTGTATGGTCCAGTAGACTTTGGTCAAGTCAATTCTGACCTCCTCTCCATTAAGGTATGTATTGATTGAGATTATTCAGCCTCTCAGAGGGCAACACAGAAGAATCCATCATTATAGTGCCTTACACATGTAAAATGACATTCACAGCTCCACAAAAGCAATCACGAGTTGAATAACCCTACAGTGCTTCTTTGACAGCGAAAGCACTTGAGCCATTGAAAGTGCACAGGCTTACAAGAAGCACGTTTAATTACTTTAATAACAAGCCTGTTCCTCTAACTAACCCAGTATGTATAGCTGTAGGCAAGGCAGAAGATAATGGTACTGTATGGAGGCAAATGTTTCCTACCTGACATGAGTCACCGGCGTACTCCGGAGGGCAGGAGCACATCTCTACACTGTACGCAATGCTGCCGCTTCCTGCGCG
Source organism: Cephalopterus ornatus (assembly GCA_013396775.1). Lineage (NCBI taxonomy): Eukaryota > Metazoa > Chordata > Aves > Passeriformes > Cotingidae > Cephalopterus > Cephalopterus ornatus. The sequence continues at coordinate 10,816 of VZRE01008092.1, forward strand.
GGTGGCTTCTTCCAGCCCCACCTCACCTAGTGTCAGTCGCTGAGTCTCCGTGAAGTAAAGGCCTCTGATGTGCAAGCCATCCAGTCTGGACAGGATTATCATCAGTTCCTCTCTGGATACAGGGTTATTGCTGCTGGCATGCCTGAAGTTTCCCTGTGCATTAAGGGTACAAAATGAGCACAGCCCTGCAGCTTCTTAAAAAGAGTATATGCAAAGATCTGCACAGACTGGAGGACAGGAAAAGGGAGAAAAGTCCGGTGGAACAGACCCCTACAGTGCCAATTGTTGTGGCGTGAAATAGGGGCCAGGAAAATAAACATAGGATGGGTGGAAAAAAGAATAATGAGAATAAAAATGGATGTCAGCTTTACTTTGCAAGCTATGTATGGTTTTGAGGTATTGAGAAGTGAAGAAGCCTGTAGATTCCTTTTCAGTCATCCAAACTTCAAGACATCACCCTCCAAACCATAAAAGGATGGAGGAAAATGCTTTTACTTCTAAGAGTAAGTGAAGTCTTAGAAATCCAATCTTTCAGGGATGCCTTCACATGCTGTCTTGCTAGTAACAGACACAGCATTACTGAAAACGGAATCTGGCTTGAAGAAACATCTTTTTTTTTGCCTGCATATGAGAGAGAAATAAATAACCCAGTCTGACCTTCTGAGCACAGATGTAAGGTAGGAATAATCCCTGTTAAATTCACTTACTTGAATATTGGACACCCATTCCAAACTAGGTAACTAGACTCCAAGGAAAACAGATAGCAGTTCATTCCATCCCTATTAAGTACAGTCTGAGGCTGCAATGAATCATCTGCCATTGATGACTGATTCAGTATTACTCCACAGGCCCTGGAGGGGAGTTCTAAGGGCTAAATTGGACAAGATGCCTAGCTCAGAGATGCCAAATTTAGGTGGCATGAACCAGAACCCAGGTTCAATGTGGCAGCAAAGAGAGAGAAAAAATGTTGTTCATAGTTAAGGTCTACAATATTTAAGTTTATATTCACTACTATTATCAAGTATTTGGTATTTCTGCACATATTACCTGTGTATTTTTTATGTGCCACTGGGAAGAAAAGAGAAGATCATTCCCTCCTCAGTCCTTACCTCAACCAGCTGCACACGGCCGTAATATTGACGATCAGGAAGTGGGTTGTTGGGATCCATATAAACAACTTCCATTTGATGGCCCTATATGAGAATGAGGATGTAACACTGTTGTTTTACTAGTTATGGTAAAGTGTTCAGATGCAATAAAATCTGGTGACACACATTAACCCTGTTCTTTGGGAGAGAAAAACTAAGTAATACCTCTGAAAACTGTACAACATTTTTTCAGCAAGGTGGTATAGTGAGCACTGTGTTCTAGTGTCAACAAGGTTTTCATTGCTTTTGCTTTCAAGTAAAACACGAAGAGAATCAAATTAATGCTGATCAATTTTCACAGGAACTAGTCAGTACTTTTTATTAAAATGTTTTTGCATTTTCAAACATTATCTTTTGCATCCTGGTACACAAGCAACTACGGATATTACTGTAGTACTATATGAGGCATGTTTCCCAAAAATAATCCTAAAATTAATATTGAATTAATATTTCTGATGTCTGAGGAAACAAGTCCCCCTTCCCCGCACCTTGTGAATTTCAAAAAATTGTCAAAGATTTTAAATTTTGGCCACAAAGTGGTTAAATTTAAAAACCATAAACCTCAAATGCACTTTTATTTCAGCCCCTTGAAGCCTTATAATTATGCTTAATTTTATGCTGAAGAAAATTCTCACAGAAAATGAGATTAATCACACATGGAATCCAGGGCATCTTTCGCAGAGATGAGGCCATACTTGTTGACAAGTGTGCAAGGCACTAATGAATTTTTTTTCCACAGGTGCATTTTACAGAGACAATGCTATTTCATCTTTTTATTTGCTCTCAAATCAATTATGCTTAATAACATGTTACTTTGGCAACAAAGACAGATGTGTTGATGGCTTTAAGCAAAATGCAGTAAAATCACTTTTACAGAAAAATAACAAGTTGCTATTAAAGGTAAGTTCACTATAGAAGCAAAATTTGCCATAGTTGTCAGGTAACATTAAAATCATGGTATTGGTATTGCTTAAAATTAAAAATGGCATTTAACAACTTACTGTTAGTCGTATATCAGGTCTCTTATCCAGAAGAACCATGCCCTCACTAGGTAAGCCAAAAGATTTCACTTGGTAACTTAGGAAGCCACCATATGAAGAAAGCTGTAGCAGAACGCACAAGAACAGAGATACCTGACTGCACTGTTGCTTGATATTAATGTAGCTTTGTATTCCAGTTTACCCCATCTTCCAGCACTATAAATAAAATACTTACTCTTTGTTTTTAGAAAAAATACAAAAATGATGTTGCTTGCAAGAAATTACTTTCTATTTTGTTTACTGTGTGTATCTGAGATAACTTTCTGAGCTATTCTCAGAGATGCTATTCTCTGAAATGTTACCTACATCATAAGGGTTCACACGATGTGTATCATGAAGAAATGACTTGTTCACATGAAAATTGTTCTTCCCCTGATTGTACAAAACAGATTTGGTGCATCAAGAGCAGACATTGGATTGTTAACAAAAGTGGTAGTGAACCCCATGAACAGACATGGATAAAAAAAATTAAGACTACAAATGTTTAAAGGCAGCTTTCAATGGCCAGCATTTTCTAAACTTACTGCAAACATGAATGCAAGCAGGAAACCTTTGCTCCAGCTTCTGGAGGACAGGACTTCTACTGGCATCAGCTCTGTTGTAAGCAGGCCAGTTGCTGTAGGCTGAGCCGAAACCACACTTCTCTTGGCTCAACTACGGGTGACCCACAGGTGGCCTCAAACCCAACCAAATACATCCACTGCTGCCCAGAACTGACATGGGCAAGTATGATTGAATCATCTGACAAACAGCTTCCCTGGGTGGTGTACGACTGACTCAGTACAGAACATACCGAAAAGAAAGGAAGCTCCAGGCTCAGCCTGGATAGTTTTTGTTCCAGGACAAGCCTAGAAGGAAGGTTTGTGGGTACTAGGTGAAATCAGGCATTTTGGCATGGATATACTATTTTGTTTTGTACCCCTTGTCTTTTGCCCTTGTATCTTATGCTTAGTTTTGACAAAGAACTACTTTGTCAGGTTTTGCTGTTCTACAGGTAAGCACCAGCCTTCAATCTACCCCTTTACAAACACTTTGATGAATTACAAACAAAATACTGACATCTCAACACTAAATTTATTCCTTGGATCACAGGGATGTAATTAATGTCAACTGCATTTTCAAAAGCATCAATTGGAACATTGGCTATATTTTGTCAACACAATCAAACCACCCTGTATAAATATTTTTTAAGAAAAAAACCTGTAAGAGAATTAAAAATATGCAAAATTGTTTCTCAATGATTTTTTTTTAATGGGAAAATATTGGTCTTATAAACTATTCTCTGTATTCCAGATGTATGGTATTTATTTTCTAACATTAAGAGTCATCTATTAAATAGAATGTTAAAATACAAAAGAGCAGAAAATGGGGACAATGTGATCCAAATTTCTCAATGATTGTTAGTTTCTGCACTGCTACAGAATTTGCATTTGACTCCCTTTTAACTTCTAATCAAAAGACATAGATAGGGGAAAAAATATACTCTGCTAAATATAAATGTTCCAGTGGAACTAGTTAAAAGGTTTAAGACAATGAAAAACAGTATTTATACCCTCATCATACTGCAAAATGTCTGACATGGTTTTGTTCTCATTTTCGGAAAGAGATGCTATCACTGGAAGCAGACCGAAACCTGACATTTTCAAAATACAGTAATGTGAATAACTGGGAACTTTATGAGCTTGTAAACTAACAGCTAGATAGCATTTCGGGGGGACTTTCATTACTGCCGTATTGCCTGTGCTAAAATATACACTAACACACTCTGTATCGCGAAAACAGGACCCAAATTAGAACTATTTTATTTACGGTGTTGTCGTTGCAAATGAAAGTCATGGCAGGCCTAAGTAGATACTGTGAAACGTAACATAAAACTCATAGCACTGATCTTAACAGCTGTGTTTAAAAAGGGTTATTGCCTGCTTTATATCTTGTTACAGGAATAACAGAAATCCTTTTGGTTCAACACTGTAGGTGATAATGTATGCTTTAACATGAAATTTCTTTCAAAAATTATTTGTAAGCATTGAAACAGGAACCTCTATAACATTAACATAAAGCACTCCAACTAAACATGCTGTTCAGCTGAGATATGGACCTCTGAGCATAGGAGAGTAGGAAGAAAAATCCTGCTCTAGTTTTTAAAATAAGGACTAAGAAGAACTTCAAAATTGTACAGTGTTTAGTGCTCTGGTGCCTATCCTATTTGTTTTCTCCTCTGTGTCAGTAGGATTACACCTGAAAAGCCTGTGTGTCTTACGACTGGCTAATAACTATTGACACCGTCAGAGTTCCAAACAAGAAGAACTTAGGCTGCAGGTCTGCAAGTCACCCTTATCAAAGTCCCCCTGGTCAGTGTGATCCTTGGGCTGAGATGCTGATGGTATTAACCGTGAGAAAAAGACTGCTGCCATGCATGGGTTGACAAAGCAGCAAGCAGTTCAAAGAACACAAAGGTCAGAAAACCAGTTGTTGCTCTTCCCAAGCAACATATCAAATGCAAAAGGTTGGGTCTTTTTGTGTGCCACTGAGCATATAATCACCTTTTCTTCTTTTGGAAATCTGCCCGGGACATACTCTAAAGAATCTAAAGGATTGGCAAGCTCTACATGTTCTGGGTTTCAGAGTGGGCACACTGGCAAGCTCTATGTGTTCTGGGTTTCAGAAAAGCAGCTGAAGGAACCAGCTCCCTGAACCACAGCTTCTGACCAGACTGTTTCACATAAAGACCTCTCTGGCACTGAGCAACATGATTAATTCTGTGTAATTGGTTACAATTTTAACACCATACTCAGAAGTAAAATGCTGTGATTCCTGGCATGACAGGTAAGAGGCACAAGAATCACGTGAGGAAAGAAAGAGAAGCGTATCTAAGAAAAACAGACTTTTTACCAAAAACGCTGGCAAAAAAATTAATTCCTGTTATTAAAACAGATGAGTTAGGTGGCATTTACCTTCTCTCCCAGGTAAGACGGTGGTGCTTTCCAATACAAACTATGCACAGAAGCAGGCAATTCTTGAACATCAGCCACTACACTATTACTGACCGGATTGAAAGTGACTGGAATGTCAATATTTTCATCCACTGCCTCCAAGCGCCAGTTTCTCATGTCCACAAACTAATGAAAAATACATAAATGAAATAAGCTTGTCTCATCCTTTATTAAACTTTACCAGCACCAAGTAAGGAGAAGAAAATGTTTAGCCTCTGTAATTCCCCTAGCATGAAATGCAACCACTTCAGAGCCAGTCTAAAGTCTTTGTGCAGTGGATGTTGCACAGACCTCAAAAGAGACAATAAGTGGGACACATGAGCCAAAGCTACTGGGGATGCAGGCATTTGGTTTGTCATTTGCAAACTAAATTCTGTCTCCCGTCATATGAAGACAGACCCTTCTGGAGGTGACTAGGAATTGTGTACACAAACCCAAGGACATAATTTGGAGGTTCTTTTTAAAGTACCATTCCAAAATCAAATTCAGAACACTAACCTAAAAGACAGAGTTTGGATCAGTCATGGTAGGTGCAAGGTACAAGGGAGGGGACATGGCATGATATTTTGGAGAGGCAGGTAATTTAGCCTAATATTCTGGGTCTTTGATGCACATTTTATTTTTATGGCTGTTGTTTCATGGAAGACCATGCATCCTTTTATTTATCATTATAATGGGAGAAAGAGTGCATAATAAATATGTACCAGAACAATAATACAAAAAGATAGACGTGTTCCCTAAAACAATTATTGGTGAGGACAATTAATCACGAGAGGAAATTTTCCTACTGCAAATGTAAGTTTGCTGCTGACTTCACTGAGGACAGATTTTTATCCTTTGCATGAAAACAGTAAAGAACCAAATCTGGATTGCATCTAGTCTGTGTTTAAACCTTCGCTAAACTCTTCATCCATGATTCTAGCTCTGCTTCTCTTGTTTTCTCTTGCATTTTTTCAAGCAGCTCTTGCTTTTTTTCAGTCTTTAGCCATCTTACCGTTCATTTATGCTACTACAAGTCTATCTTCATTTCTCACACTTGATGTCATGCCTCTTTTATAGGGAGGGAAGAAAGACAGTTTTTGCAATCTGTAGAATCTGTCTCACATTTTTTTAAGTTTAGAAATGTATCTATGATATAGACATGTAAAATGGCATGTACTTGTCAAAGCATCTTGAAGGAGACCACTGACTTTAATGATGATATACAGTTTGAAGATACAGCAAGGAAGATAAAGGCCAGCTCAACTTCACTTCAACTAGTGATTCATAAACCAACAGGTAAAAGGGGCCATTTCTACTGAAAGGCACTTTCAAACTACATCTAGGTCTTAAGAAGGCTGCACTAAATCCGAACTATTGCTTGGAGAATATTTCTTATCCTTAGAAATGTCCTTAATAGAATAAATGTGGGTGCATGATAGAAAAGAAATAAACCTATTAGATACACCTTGGTTCTACGACGATTTGTGCTGCGACAGTTGCTGGTTGCCCCAAAACAAAAGCAAGAGGTACATCCCCTGGGATTAGAAGGGTCCAGATAAAAGGATCCTGGTCGGCAAGTATCACATGCTGCACCTTCAACATTCTCCTGTTAAGGCATAGTTCAAAGAAATCTCAGTGCTTTCCTTTTGGTTTGGGTGAGGTATTTATTTAAATGTATGGAAACGTGAATGAAAATGTCTCATTGTCTAGCTAGACCATATTCCAAATCCAAATAAAACTGACTTGGAGACTATCTTATGCCAGTTCATAAAGTGAACCACTGAGTAATAAATATTAGTCAGAGACAGCTGGTAACTCCTCTGACAAAACACTCCCACTGGCTTTTGCAACCCTACTATATAAAAGGTCACCTGTGAAAGTTCACATTTATCACATTTAATTATGCAGACCAGAACAAAAGAAGATTTCCTGGCTAAAATGATGTGGTAAAATGTCAACTGACATAATATGGCTAAAAAAAGCATGGGACCTGGTTAACATCCAGAAGTCAAGATGCAGATGGATAAAGAAGATCTGTGCAGGGTACAGACTGCTTCAGTGAATCGATGGACATCTACTCTGTAGCTCTTTAACATCCTGCAAAAGCTAAGACCATCTGTACAACTGACAGATATTGAAGTCATTAAAAAATGGCATCTAACGCTACCATCATAATGTGTGCACATACTGTAAGGTGTTATATTTAAGGTAAGGTGTTATATGTACAGCTGCATTTAATTTATACTAAAACTTAATGATAAACTCACTTCATTCACCCCATTAAGTATGAAATAGTCACTGATTTGCAAATGATGATTGTGAGCGTACAAGTAATTTGATTTATCTGACCTTGCAAAGACAAATTCCTGTCTGGGGATCGCAAACATCTGGTTCTGTTCCATCTCTGTTACAGCTACATGGCACACAGTTAGGGAAACCATAAGTTCCAGGAGCACACTGATCACACTGACGTCCTTTAATTCCCGGTTTGCATCTTTATCAACAAACACAGGGAAGAGGAGGGAGTCAATAGGGGAGGCAGGAACGGAGCAAGGGAGGGAACATTCAAACAACAGGCAGGTGGATCTTTGAAGTGATTGCACGGCTATGACACCAGTTTATGACTTCCACAGACAAAAAGCAGCACGTTAGTATTTTTCTCAGATTTGAACAGTGTGACATTTTAAATGGCCCTGGAACTGCCTAGGAACGCATTTGATTTCGAAGGATAAAAATGCTCACAATAGAATTAGACTTCTGCAGCTATTAAGTGCTTGCAGTGCAGAACTACTCCCTCTGTACACCGAGGTGTAAAACACGGATGTTGAATATAGGTAAGTGGAGCTGGAACAAGATTTATGGCTGGAAAATGTGACTGGGCATTATTCAAGGCATGCACCTGCTAACAAAAAGGTGGAGAATTGTGGGCATATGATTAATTACAGAGACTTCAACCTTCCACAAAACTTGACTTAGTTTACAGCTGTTCACAATTAATAAAATCCACTTTGCTCACAGTGAAGGCAGAACGTCTTGAATTTCCCATATCCCCACCAAATACCTGAAAAGAACAGTGAAGCAAGCCACTCATGCATTGTTTATAACGCACATAACCCAAACTTACTTGCATTGCCCATTGGTTTTTTCACATTCTGGGCTTGAAACATCAACAACTCCTCTTTCTGAGCAGTTGCAGCTCTCACAGCCAGCAAGGGGGTGGTAGCTGAAGTGATGTTTCTCGCACACTTCACATTTTGGTTTCACGGTTCGTGGAGGGCAAATGCATTTACCAGTCATTTCATCACAAAGACGCTGCCCGCAGTTGCATACTAGGTCAAAGAAAATGTTCTACAAATCAATCCCATCTCATCTTACAACGATCAACTCTTATTGAACTTGCACACAAAACAAACACACGCAACATTTATAAAGAGAGAGAACATGACTCTTTCGCTAGTTTAAAGCTCAGGGCTATAGAAACCAACTATGTGACTGCAACAGGAGTTTCAAAGAACAGGTTTAGTGCTTGGCTCTTTTCCACCAATTGGTTGCTTAACTTCACCACAGGCATTGTTAATCCCTTGCCAAAACTTACAAGGATTAAATGACAAGTAGTTTTGGTGTTAATGGCACCACTTTCATAGAGCAATGTTTATAAACACCAAGTATAATATCTGGGAAGGCAGCTGAGGACTGTTAGTGTAATCTATAGATCTGTTAATATTATTAACATCGGAATATGAGGAATTAGGAATGCTGTGTCTCTGATTATCTATGGGAAAACTTGAAGGTACAAAATGGGATTAAACAATAATAACTTGGGAATGATTCAGCAGTCACTGTGGAAAAAAATCCATTTCATTGAAATGGTGACAACATGGATTTTAACCAGTTTAGCTATAAGCCTATTACACCTGATAAGACAACACATGCAAAGGCACACTTCATTGTGAACTAGGTGTGCTTTAAGGGAATGGGGTTACTTCTGCCTTAAACTGAAAGCTATGCTACCATAAAGCCAAGATGGCTCAACCAGCCTCTCACGGGCTTAAGCCCTACAAAGAAAAGCGAGGCTGTGGTGCATTTGCAGGAAATTCAGAGAATTAAATAAAAGGTCGTGTCAGGTGCTGAACAAGCCTGAGCATGTACTTACACTTGCAAAATGGGAATCCATAGTAGCCGGTTTGGCATCGGCTGCACTGACGACCGATGACATTAGGCCTGCAAACACACTGTCCTCCCAGGGGGCTGCACGTGGGGCTCGTGGCACCTGCACTGTGGCAGTTACATGGCAGGGCTCCGTTGTTGTAGAAAGCCACTAGTGATCTTACAGAGTCCTTACAGAAGGCCGATGATCCCTCTGGGCTATTAGAATTGAAATACAAATCATGTAAGTACTGGCACTTGGGAATTGTTATGAGAGTGCTTTGCAGTGGTTCAGTAAACCAGGGTCCTGTCTTTCAAACAGTTTGAGATAAGGATGGCATCAGCACACATGCAAGGATGTACTTTAATTAAATTAGTGGTGGCTTTGAACATGCAGGTAAGAGATTTCTTTCAAAGCAAGTGCATATATTAGTTGTATCAGTTCAGACATGCCAAGCAAAATACCAAATACCAAAGATGGAAATACCAAAGACAGAAAGATGACATAGATTTTCCTCTTTTGTACTGTGAGCAATAAAGCTCTACCTTTACATTGCATTTGCAATAGAAAGTCATGGAAAAATGACTCATGGAAGTTTAATGGGCCAGCATAAGCCATGAAAGCATTTTAATGTAGCACAATGATGGTGATTTTATACATCTCTTTAATACACAGTAAAAGTAATATTATTCCCAGCTTGTTGTCAATGTTCAGTTTTTAAAAAGTGATGCTTACTCAATATAAAAACTGTTTCCTCCACATTGGCTGATAAAATCAAATGACTTGTCCAATGTCTTTTTGTCAAGCATTTTGTAACTGTAGGTGTCTGCTGGAACAACTAAGATATTTTCCTTAAAACAACAAGAAAGTTAAATTTTACATTTCAGAGAAAAACAAAAACACATAAGCTAAGGCATTTAAATGTTGCTTCATTATACATTCTGTATTTTCTCAAAACCTGTAATATTTTAATAGAAAAAAAATAGGAAAATACACTTCCCATATTCCCCTCAAAGTTGTGATGCTACAAGGAGTGTACAATAAAAACATTGTATAGTATCTTAAGAATTAAAAATAAAACCAAACCAGTGCAAAAGATCCTAAAAATCTTAAACAGAACGTTAAAAATTAATCTTTTTGGCTTTTATCTTTGCCTCTATCTCTAAATGAATGATGAAACTGAAAATAGCATTTTCAAGTATATTTATGTACTAAACATACCAGAACCAGCATTCTTCCATCCGGTATCATCACTGTAACAGAGACCTTGGGCTCAGAAATGTCAAGCTCAATCTGGTTTTCTGCAATCACCTGATCCCGACAGCCAGACCTATGAGGGCAGAATGAAGCCTTGAAGGTACCTAGAAGGAAACAAGAAAAAGGGTTTGTGTGGAAAGGTTTTGTTTGCAGGGGGCTACTGGAGCGGGTTCTATGAAAACCTGCCAGAAGTTTCTCCCGTGTCCAACAGCCAACGCCAGTCAGATCCAAGACAGACACCCCACTGGCCAAGTGCGAGGCTCACCTTGGTAGCACCTCTGGGACAACATATTTAAGAAAGGGGAAAATAAACCCACACAATGGCAACTACAGCCAGAGAGAGGAGTGAGAACATATGAGAGAAACAGCTCTGCAGACACCAAGGTCAGTGAAGAAGGCGGAGGAGGTGCTCCAGGTGCCGGAGCAGAGATTCCCCTGCAGGCCATGCTGAAGACAGGTAGGCTGTCCCCCTGCAGTGCATGAAGGAGGAGCAGAGATCCACCCCCAGCCCAGGGAGGAACCCACGCAGAAGCAGGTGGATGCCCAAAGGAGGCTGTGATCCTGTGGGAAGCCTGCAGTGGAGCAGGCTCCTGGCAGACCTTGTGACCCAGTGAAAGGGACCCATGCTGGAGCAGTCAGTGAAGAACTGCAGCCTACGGGAATGAGTCATGTTGGAGAAGTTGGTGGAGGACTGTCTCCCATGGGAGGGACCCCACACTGAAGCATGGAAAGAGTGTGAGGAGTTCTCCCCTGAGGAGGAAAATACAGCAGAGGCGACACGTGAGGAACTGACTGCAGCCCCCATTCCCTGTTCCCCTGCACCAGCTGGGGGGAAGAGTTCTAGAAAATTGGGAGTAAAGTTGAGCCTGGGAAGAACAGAGGGGTGGGGGAAAGTGTTTGAAGATTTGGGTTTATTTCTCATTACCATTTGATTGGTAATAAATTACGATAATTTCCCCAAGTCGAGTCTGTTTTGCCTGTGATGGTAATTGGTGAATGATCTCTGCCTGTCCTTATCTCCACCCACAAGCCTTTTGTTATAGTTGCTGTCCCCTGTCTAGCTGAGGAGGGGAGTGACAGAGTGGCTTTGGTAGGCACCTGGTGTCCAGCTAGGGTCAACCCAGCTCAGCTCCATATGCCAAAATGCTGAGAAAGAAAAAGCATTAGATGAAATTCAGATGCTTACCTGACCACACATGTCCTGCATCCACACGGACTTGCACAGGGAACACCGGGTGTGCCGTCTGATAAAAATGTACCACAAATATGTATCTGCCCAAGTGGGGCACTCTGCCATTCAAGGTAATCTGGTTCTGGAGAAACAAGAACAGCTCTGATATTATATTTGTTTTGTGAAATATACTTGGGTTTATCAGCTGTGCTCAGTGCCACCTACCTGCAGCAAAAGAGATGAGGCTTAGCATCTCTCAGCAAGTTAAGTATCTTGAAAGAATATGGTATTACAACTGCATGCTCTGTTTGCCTGCCAAGCACATCTAACATTCTTCTGCAGTCTATGAGACTATTGCATAGTTTGGAAAGAAGCCGGATTTTTTTTTTTTTCTGTATATTGCATCTGTGGCTTATTCAGCCTGCAACATTTTGATTATATCACATCATTCAGTTTTGATTCTCTTACAGTGTTTCATCTATTTAACTTTACTAACAACATACTTTGTGACTTATGAAACAAAGTTTTCAGAATATGAGATACCTGCAGTGGTGTCAAGGTGACTCCCTTAACTGAATCAGCAGGTAAAGGGGCACTGAATGGATCAAAGAGTATATTCTTCTGTACTTCGGAAATTTCCCCATCTTTGAACGCATCCAAAACCAAAGCTGCTGGCGGAGTTTCATAAACTGAGGGAATGCAAGTTGCACTAAACACAGAATTATAGTAATTATTCTTCGGGCCAGGAAAATTCCTTAAGCATCATAAGAGGAAGAGCTGTTGGCTCAGAAAAGTCAATATATTAGACTGTATTACAATTAATAAAGCAATAATAACCCCTGTTCCTATTTGGATTCTATATAAATGATAGGAAAGTAATTGAAAACAAGAAACACAGATTTAACTTATAAAGGGGAAAGTGTACATTAACCGATTTTATTCACTCAAAACTTCCCTAACTTTCAGTCTCAATGGAAAGAGTTAAAGAAAAGGAAACTTAAGGGAAGCAGGAGTGTTAAACATTAAATACATTTTAGTTAATTCATTTAGTTATATTCACCAAAATCTGTAATAATATTGAATTCTCAGTTCTATAAATATTTACATAGGTGTATCCTTTAAACATGCAAGTTTTCCCACTGAAGTCAATGGGACTACTTAAGTACTCAGAAGTTAAGTATACACTCAAATATTTGTAGAATTGGAGCCAAAATAAATAACAGCACTTATTGAAAGCATCCTTATTCACTGACTGCTGTATTTAACTATTTCTTCCTTGACATACTTAATTCTGAAGAACTTGATTGAGAGAAGAATTTTCCAAACTGCAGTATAAAAAGTTTTTGGGGGTTTCCCGGTAGTATTTGTTCACTCCTAAGTACTCAACAGACAGTGATTAATCCTTGCTCAAGACAGGCCCAGAACTACAATGGCAAGTATGTTTCAGGGCCAGAACTGAGATGTATTTGCCAGGCCTATGTGGGAAATCATGTGCACCATCCACTTATAGTACTGTTAAACTGAGACAAAACTCTCCCTCTTTCAACTTGGTGAACTTAAAACACTTTCAGGAAAGCAAAAATGCTTGCCAGGTAATAATAATAACAGAACATAAACATACAGTAAACTATGCAAGTATAATGAGACTAAAAAAAACCCAACACAAAACCAAAGTAAAAGGTACAAGTTTCTACATTAACTTTATTTTAATTCATGTTTTTCACCCAGCCTCTTTCCTCTGTTTTACTCAGAATATAAATGCCCAGATTTGCAAAATATCTTTGGCACAAGGACAAGTATCTTCAGTCTTAGAAAGCTGCTTCTCAGTGGTAACACTCCAGACAGGAGAATTACAGCTGCGATTGAATGCTATGCATGCTTGGAAGCCAAGGACAGTCACATGCTTTTAACCAATTTACCATCCAGAGTTTTCTGCTTTCTATTTCAATTCAACTGTTATACTAGAAGCTAGCATCTGGAAAACTATTAGACCTAGTCACCAACTCTTTCTGCCTCTTAAGTCCTGCAAATGACATTTTTACTTGGAGGCCCTTCCCAGTGCCAGATCAGTAGGAAGAAAGCCTTAACAGCAGCATCACGAGGGATATCCTGGGGAGTACAACAGGCACTAAAATGTGGAACTCCCTAATTTGGAAGCTGCAGTGCGAGTTCCTCTCTGTCCCAAAGAACAAAAGATGGAGAGGGGAGGAGCTTCAACAGGACAGAGTTAATGCTCTGCGGAACCCAAACCTGACTGCTTGGGAAGTGAGGGTTCAGGTTCAGATCTTCACAGCAAGAGAAGAGCCATCAGCCTGGGTCAACCAAGCAGTATATGAGTCCTCTAATTACTGGTCCTTTAAAGTATAAGGAGAAGAAGGATCACCTGGCACTCGCCGTGCAGAGTGAATGATGAGGGCACACCTACCCTAAGGGCCCCACAACAAAATGGACAAGGGAACGGCTTGTTTGTGAACTAGGGATTTACATGTTGAATAATTTGATGCTGCCAAGTTGCGCTGGTGGGTTTGTGCCTGAAAGGGCAGTCACATCCCCTACCTAGTGAAAATTAAAGCCATTTTGGACAGCTGAAGCATTAAGGTGCAGAAGAAAACTCCAGACGGAACAGTAAGCACTTCCGGTCATGAAAGTAGCGATGTTTCTCCAGCTCTGACACTTATCATACCGAATGGCGTGTGAAAGATGCACATTTTCTAACACATCAGCACTTGTTAGTTCAGATAAGCCAGGAAGAGACTGGTATTAACAAAATTCTGTTCAAAGACTGGCTAGGTTAACACTAACACTTCAGCTTCTTTAGAAATATTACTTTGCAAAAGTGGCCTAAAAATCAGCTGTGGGTTGCTGAGCAAAAGAACTAAAATACCATTCAGTCTGCCTTTCAAGGTTGTCTTCAGGTCATAAGACGGGTAAAACCAGGCAAGTTACCTTCCATCACGGGTACTCCTGTATGCAGCTATGCACTGTACTTTAGGATCCACATACTCTGGAGAAAATTCTTCAGCTGATATAATACAAACCTTGTGCTGAAAAACAAGCACAAAGTACAATTAACAATTAATATCGTAAACAACAGGGCCAGGCCTGCATAGGAAGGATGAAGCCTAATTTTAGTATGGGGAGATCTGACCTCAAAGCCATGTTCTGTCATGGACCTCCCACAAGATTCTGGATCCCTTTACCTCCCTGCACCTCAGTGCCTCAGGGTTAAATAGCATTTTTCTGTCCTTCTCAAGGAAGGCTGTTCAGAAGTTAAATAACCGAAACACATAAGTATGTGTGGCAATGCGAAAAACAGAAGACCAACTCACAGGGTGAGAAGCTAGGCAAGGAACAAACAGAGGTGGGAGGGAAAGCCCTCATCTGTGGTGTTAGAGATTTTTGGAGCCTGAGGGAACTCCTAGACTCTCTCAAATGCAGGCACAAACACTTGCTCACACAAAGTCCACAGGAGTGAATTTCAGTGACACCAAGATTTCTCCAGATAGATTCAGAACTTATTTCAAAAGAAACAAGACCTCACAGTATTTTATTTTTTTTTTGACTAAAACTTGACATGAACAAATGAATCTGTGGTAGTCCCGCTCTATTCGTGGTGGTAAGGACATAAGGGAAGGCTTGTGGGTAGACACAACAATATGCACTAATAAAATATATAACAAAATACCTACATGCAAGAACATACAGAACTTGTGCATGGACTACTTGAAAAGAAGATAAAAATGTCTGATAAGCAGAAAGATAGCTAGCACCAAGCATCAATGTAAATAAAAACTGCATAAGAGGAATTCATTAATATGCAAAGGGATTCATGTTGGAAGCAGGTCCTAAGGGTCTGTGTTTTATCAGTACTGAGCAGGGACTAGAGTACTAAAAATCCCTTTTCCTGGGCAGCCAACAGTTTGCCTGTCCTGCATGTAACAACCCACAGGGCTCCAGCCCATCGCTGCAGAACAAGGCTAGAGCCTGAAGCCTTGAATAGCATTTTATGAGTGGCTAGAAAGCTAGTGCAAAATGTGGTCTGAGTTTAGACAGCTTGTCTGCATCAGTGCGAGATAAAGACAATCAAGTTGTAAGACCTTCTTGACAGATGGTCAAGAACCCTATTTCCTCCTTATTTAGATCAGATTTCTGAACTCCAGTGTTGCAGGTGGTTCCCCTTTCCCTCTCTGGGCTACATGACAGGGGATCACACAAGGGTCTTTTAACTCCAGTGCTGCTGCTATTGATGATTAGTGTGTCTATATATAACACAAGCTCTTCTCTTCCCATTTCTTCATATCTTTTGCTAAGTGCAGTCTTTACAATTAACACGGGGAAATATTGTCTGTATCTCAGAAGACTACTGAAATTTATCTTGCAGCAAGTTATTCAGAGAATTAAAATTAGAATTCATAAATAAAAATAGAGATTCTTAGCACAAGAGACTTCCACATGTAGAGATACAGACTGATAATGTCAGTGCCTTTTGGACATGGATCTTGTTAGCACAGCAATTGTGGCAGGGAGCTAACAGACAATTTGAATGGTATTTGTTCATACTGAACACTCTCCCATGAAATGAAGAACGCACATATCAGCTGTTAGTCCTAATAGTTCCACAAAATTACTCTTTGTTATTAGCTGGGTTTGAACACCAGATTTTAACAAACCTTGTGTTTCTGTTGGAAAACAGAAACCACACAGAAGATTCAGTGCACAGTAAGGTGTATTCCTAGTGTGGCCAAAAGAGGTCAGTGAAGGTTTTTTATTCGAAATATCTAAAAGCTATATTACTAATGAATGCATTCATTAGCTGAAATATACACATTATTATCTGAATTTTGTAAGAGACACGGGAAACTCCCACATGGATTTTGAGGATTTAGAAAAAGTGAAAGATAAGGAGAGAAAATGACAGATTAAATACAAAAGCTACCAGAACATTTATCATTTAAAGTTTATCCACAGAAGAGAAGGGGGAACTGAAATAAGGCACAAGAGAGTTGGAAAAACCCTTGCCAGTAAAGGCAAAGTTCTGTTTATCTTCAAAACTGGTAAGTCTGCCTCAGCATTCTCTGGGTATATATACAGCATATCTATTCAGGTACCTAATATACATAATTTCAAACATTACCTTACAGAATGTGAACACAGAGAGACAAGTATCTCTCTTTACCCACTCAGAGAACAAGTATTACAAAAAGCAAAAGAAAATGGCAACTTACCAAAAGAAAATTGATTGATGATGCCTTAAGATGTATCTTTGTGTCTGCTAGGAGGTCATAGGCAGCAATGCGATTCCTGTCATCAACTACAACACTGCGACAAAGGAAACTGAGACAGAAAGCAGGATTAAGGATGAGTCTGCTGGCATTGCCACGTTGTTCAGGCTGTCACTTAGCATTATTGCCTGGCTTTTGGCTAGCCACACCACCAGTACCTAGCCACCCTACTGGATCATAACTAACCTACCTTTGGCCACTGAGGAACATAAAGTATCCTCTTTAGTGAGACAAAGGATTTACCACATACAAAACTGCTTGTCCAACCTCTGGGTTGTCTTAGCCAGAGCCAAAGCCTCCAGACCTCAGCTCAGATATCCATTTCAGCTACTGGTTTAAGTAGGATGTGGACAGAGAGATGCACATACATGCTATCTACAGAGATTTTCGAGCTGTGTAACTGAAGTGTGTAACTGAAGTTCTGTGCCTGGACCGTGTTCCTTGAGGTGCCAGTAAACACCAGCTGCTGCTTTCCACGACTGCCATGTGCCACTGATGATGTGGATCAGCAGCTCTTACCCACACAGTGGTAGCTAAGGCAGTTCCTGATTTTCGGAAGCTACAGTACACTGAGACACTCCTCAATACAAGTGAAAAAACGCAGGTTTGCCCCTTATTGACTGCCTTCAATTGGCTGTGTATCTTTGGTACAGACAAATACATGCTACGAGGAAGAGTCTGGCTAAAGCCTTTGAACTCTGACTTGGTCCGGGAGCATGATCCCTGCAACTAGCCATAAGTTCTCTTTTGCTAATGAGATACATAAGGCTCTGACTTCTTTTCTTTCTTCTGCACTTCCCCTCAGGTAGGCCAGCCAGCACACCTCAGTTGAGGAGCTGTAATCACCATGTCACTTCTTCTCTATTTCTCCTCTACAAGCCAGAGGATGTGGAAATTTCACTCTTGCTTCAAACACAGATTAGAAATAAGGGCAGCTCAGGGCTAAGAACATTTAATAGTAGGGAAATATAGGTCCAATATTTTTGATTCGCTGGGAGCTTGCAATGTTTTATTCTCTTACAACGTTTTACTGGAAATAATCAAGCTCTTAAGAAGGTCTGGCACAATATATTCCACATCCTACAAGTTACATTTCTCTGTATGTACCTCACTATGTCATTGCTTGATGTATTTTTTATCAGAAGAGACTTGTACCTTCCTGCTTAGGAAAGATGACACAGCAGCTTACTTGCAGTGTGACCATTCATTTCATGCAGAATGGCCACAGAAGGGATGTGCCACATTGCTATGTTAAAGTAGCAAAGGCTTCCTCCGTATTTTCATGAGCAAGTTCTTAATGTATCGTATCATATGAACAAACAAGCATGTTCAAAATTAGCTCATAAAATGTGTTTGGAAAAAAAACCAAAAACCAATAAAATGAAAGATTTATTACACACAGTTTGGGGCTCAAAGTGTTATATAACAGGCTAAAATAAGAGCTTTCTCCAGCAATAGCCTGACAAAGTCACTGCTTCACATAGCTCTGCTCTATGTCATAAACATGCTGATGAAAATGATTTTTCTTACTGAGCAATTTCATCCTGAATATCCCTAAGCCTCCATTCCACCAACAGTCGGCTCAAGCAAAAACCAGATACATGTGCATAGTCCCTTGGCACTGGGTAGGCTCTCCCAAGGGCTCAAAATAAGCTGAAGTGCTCAAGTGTTAAAGACTCAGGACAGGCAAAATCTCTTGTGCAGAAACATCTGCAGTAACCTCATCAGTCAACAAGGATAAAGAGTATTTGGCTGAAGACCTTGCCTATAGCTTAACAGCCAGAGGATGGCTATGCTCAGAATTTCAGAGACTTTTATACTTCTACTTCAGCAAATCTTGTTAGAAATGGTGGGAATACCCTTGTAAAACTGGTTGCTACACTTTTTATAGCCGAAGTCCTTGGATACACTTCTAATTAGAAAAAAACAGTGCAGGCCACTGCAGCCAAAGGGGATGCTCTTTCACTGGACTTGGAGATTAACAGTTTATAAGGAATTATGAATGCATATAAAAAAGTAACCCTTTGTATAGGAAAACAGTTCACTGAAGCAACAGCAATATTTAATGATCTGATTACCCAGAGAGAATTAAAAATCTGGACAAAATCCACAGAATCATTCACTTGCCTTTAAATCACCCTGCAGTTTGAATAATCCACATAGTAAAATGGATTCCAATATATTAAGAGTATAATTGTATTCCAAAAGCTTATTTAATCATTTAGTAATTACTTCAGAAATTCTTACCTGTACTTACAACTATATATTCTCACTCTGCCTTCAGTGAAAGGTCCAGGGCTATGTATTATGACCTCTGCAGTGTATAAGCGATCCTCTTCATTGGCATATTCAAAAACCAGAACATAGCGACCGACTTGAGGAACATTTACGGTCATCTCTAAATTGACCTGGGTCAAAATATTTAAAAAATACAAAGGCTGTTAAATTCTTCACTTCCTTTTCTTGCAGGAAGCTCCCATTTCCTGCTCTCTGAGCCAACTGGTCAGCATTAGTCCAGGGCCAACCCTGTAATGGCTCAACAGAAGACACCCAGCAGAATGCAAGTAATGCTTATAAATATCACTTTGTCCACTAACAAGAATCAAACAAATTCAAGAAACACCTGCCATTATACCAGTTCTAAGAAGGCTGTAAAATAACCCTAGGAAATGAGTATATTATTATTTCTCTTTTCCCCAGTAGAAAGAGAGGAAAACATTAATGATGCTAAAAATTTGTCACCATCACCTCTAAGCTATCTTTAACAACATAAAAATGGAGTTTACTTCTCCACTGAAAAAAAACATTTCCAGGAACACAAAATTCCTGCTACAGCAGTGCTGTATATTGATTCCCTACAATGAGTGAAAGTATCTTCTCCAGCAAACTGACAATGACACTTTCTGAAGCATCAAGATTTTCTTTTAGGTTACTTGCACAAAGTGGTTAACACAATATTTCATGCAAAATATTTCTAAATAGTTGCACGGAAAGTGCTGTGGTTACAAAGGTTTTTGTTTCAGATGACTATATAATTATTTTCAATTTAAACTGGTTTTTTTTCTCAGTATTTCCTTAGGCTACAAACACTAAAAACATGTAAATAATTCTGTCAACAGCCCTCTTGACTTCACTGCAATTATTCATACCAGAAATTTTGCACATGCATCAGTGATGAAGCACCAGAGCCTATGGCATGTGAGTATTCCTGTTGCACTTGATATTTTTAAAAGCAATATCCAAGCACATTAACATCCATTAACAGAGTGCACAATCACTTTACATGTCACTATCATGTGCTTGATAAAATACCTTATTTTTGCCAAACACATTTGTAGTATAACTTTTCATTTCATAAAACATATGTTTCTCTTTCAAAGGACCTACAGAAGTGGCATAATTGCATATGCTTGTTTTTTAGGAAAGGAAACATTTTACATAAGTATAGCTACCTGCGAAAAAAAACCAAAACTTAGAGTGATGTATGTACACCATTTCTGCTGGCAAATCATTATGTCATTTCTTCTGAACAAGCCAGTATGCCTAAAGCAGAGGGGTTTTTATTTAATAAAATACTTTCACCAGAGTGGAATGTCCACTCTAGTCACAGTTATAAATCTGCCTACACTGATCCTTTTACACAGTTCTGTATAAAATGCAGACCTTGGCACAGAGTCTGTCTTTTAGGAATATGTTACAGATCTGCAAATCCTGAGCTGTAAATCTGCAACCATTTTAGTCTGGTAGGTTTATAGTCAACAGCACAGACGGCACTGCAACTAGCAGGCAGGAATCTGACCTCTCTTCCACTGATATGGGCCATCACTGGTTGATTAGGAGTTGGCTGTCGCACAGGTATTCTTCTGTGTTCTGCCCCATGTCTGAAATACACTGCCTCTGAACCAAGGACACAGGAAAATCTGCCCAGAGGCAAATGCTGATAGAGCAAGCAGCTTACACAAAAAACAACAAACAAAACACAGGATTATTATTGTTTTCAAGTGCAGCAGGATAATAACAAAATAAACCAAGGCACATTTAGTGTATATACTGACTGCTCTGTTGAAGTGGGTCCCAAATATGTGCAAGGCTCTGTAACTTGTATCTGCAAGATGGATGCTTCATAGTAATCACTAGGTAACAGCACCAGATAATCCTAAAAACATAGAATACAACGTCAGACCATGCAAAAAATGACAAAAGGAACACCTCCAGACCCTCACAATGCAACAATGAACAAAGCCAACCACATAAATAATTTTTACGGAGGATATCGATAAGGTGTGGGGGGTTTTTTCAGTTGTTAGGCAGGTCGATAACATCAGAATGTGTCTCCCTAAATGTATTCCTTCAGAAAGATGGGATGAAGGCAGCTGTTTCATGAGCAGGGAAACTCTGAAGCCACTCTCCCATCATGTCTTGTAGAAGGCAGTGCTCAGAAAGGAGCCTCCCTGAAGCCCAGAAACACGCAGCCAGATGACTGCAGTTTTCATCCGTGAGTGCAATCCATGGGCACACAGGTCAACTCTGGGTGACTCCACAAGGGAGATTCACAGATCCCAGGCGACTTAATAAAAATATTCCATGTAATCCATTAAGCTGTGCTTCAAAAGCTGGTATATTTTTGTTCTGCTTTGCCTACTTAAATTAATGTATTAGAGTTTATTTATAAAAACTGTTAATGGCAGAACATGATAGGTTAAGATCATTAATAAATTCCTTTTCAAAGGTATTAGTAAAAAACCCCAGCACAGTAAGTACTGTCACTTCCAGCAAGAAATGTTTGCAAGCTCTTTACTAACACTTTAGGTGGTATTCCATCACCTAATTTAACACAGCCCCAGGCTTAATGACTACAGACACTGGCTACTTGTTAACCCTATACATTAAAATTTCAGTAAACACAAGAAATTCAGTCTTCAGGATCATACATGTTTAAGGTTTTTCATAAATGATCATCTCAAATAATTTGTCTTTTTCTAGCGAATTCTTAGAACTGCTGCTAGAAAATTTTTCAGTTTTTCAGTGAGTGAAAGAAGACCTTCTTACAATACTCTTACTAAGACTCTGTCAAAAAACTAAGGCCTTGGCTGAGCTTAGGTCTAGGTAAAACATCTGATATGTAAGAATTACTAATCTCTGTGAGCATTTATGCTCATCCAATTGTGCTGTATGTTAATATTACTTTATCCTTTGAAGGTACTGATTCCAGGTAGACTTAGATTCAGTAAGCACAAGAAAAATTAGAGCAAGGTGAAATCCAGATAAGAAAAAACTTATCTAAGAGGCAGATCTGTAAACTTTCATAATTGTATTCTATTCTTCTCTTATACTCTTTTCAATAGTACTGAATTTCGATTGCTTGCACGGTTCTTCCCAGCAAATAACTCCAGAGCATTAATATCATGACAACCTTCAAGCACTTGTTTTCCTCAATTGTTTTCTTACCAAGAGGACTTCCTCTGCCATTATACTGACAGTCCACGTGCCTGGAACCAGTGAGAAAGGCTCTGTGGAGTTTTTTCCTGGGATTGTGACAAAAGCTGGCTCCTTACTGGGTGGGAAGACAAACTCTTTGCTCTGAGCAGACCCTGCCAACGAAAAAAAAAAATAAAAAAATAATGAAGGACTGTGTAAAATGTCTCTACTTGCTCAGTGAGCTGGATTGATGATCTGATCCATTAAACTTTGTCTAACAGGAGCTGATCGATGCTTTTCTGTCAACATGTATTAACAGTGCACTTGACCACACACAGAGCTATGCAATGGTCATTGGTTTGTTCTGATTAGCCTTGAGCAAACTGGTTCTGAGAAGCAGAGATCCGCTCCTGTACTGACCAGTCTTGCAATATTCTGAAATGGTCACTTTTTCAGTGACCATTTCTCCTTCCATTATTTTGCATTCAGCCTGTCTCTGCACTGACTTACAATATGTTCAGCTGACACAAGGCCTGTTCTCATGCAACTTTCAACCAAATATTTCAGGTACTGGAGGTTCTCAACAGCACCTAAAATGTTTAGTTACAGATAGCAACTGAAGATAACTTCTGGGCAGAAATGATGGGCCAGTTGTGGATGTCCCATCTCTGGAAGCGTTCAAGGCCAGGTTGGATGCAGCTCTGAGCAACCTGGTCTAGTGTAAGGTGTCCCTGTTCACAGCAGGGGGGTTGGAACAAGATGACCTTTAAGGTCCCTTCCAACCCAGACCATTCTATGATTCTATGTACTACAGAAATGTAGCTGAGTATGCTTTATCAAAGAGAAGTCGTGAGGATCAATTGGTATGAATATTCAAGGTTTCCTCTTTGAAGCCCCTGGACACAGACAAAAGCTGATTCCCTGTCTCCCAGGAAATATAAGCCAGTGTTGACCACAAACTGCTCCCACTATGCCAAACAGTGTCTGTGAAGTCTTCAGTTTTGTCTTATTTGAATTACTACAAGGATCTACAATTTAAATCCATTAGTTCCTATCAGTATGCTGAGGTTAGGCCTATAGGCTTGGTATGCCCCTACCATTCAAAGGATATGAAGTACTTATCTTTTATAAGGGCTCAAAAGGCATAACATGCTTTTGAGAGCTGTAATCAGAACTAACTTCGTAGGCTGGATTTATCATTACACAAATGTTACTCACAGAATGAAGGCAGAAGCCGCATTTAAACTGAAATATTAAAGGCAAGTAAACCAAAATAAGTGCTGTTACCTCTTCTTTGAAAGCTTCATAAAGCCTACAGTTCAGAGTTTCCAAGTACAGGACTGAAATGACTGAGTTTGGCAAACATTTGAAAAAACAAATGTCGATTACTGTTGTAAGCAGGGGTTTCATGCAAACAGAGCCACATCAATTACACCGCAAAAACGTATTAGGGGAAGCGCAAAAGCACTTACACTGTTAGAGGTGATGCGTCTTAAGCAACACTAAAGGTTTGACTCAGGTGCACCTTGAAAAGCCTCCTCTGATCAAGCATTCATCCGATCCGTTGTGCTGCTGGGTTACACCTACCTGCTTCAGGCCGAGATTGACAAGCAGATATGCGGCCAGATAATGTTTCACCTCCAGGGTTAATATACCTCAGGATAATGCGAAACAAGTAGCAGTTTGATTTTTCCACATTCAAAGTTATCCTCACTTCATTCTGAAAAATGGAAGTTAATAAACAAAAACAGCCATAAAGTGCTGAATAGAGTAACAGTTAGAAGCCATGCAAGCACCAGACTAAAGTCCTACAAGAAAAACACACATGCAGACAAGTATATATACTGGAATGGCAATGCTGGTGTACAACAGAGGAAGACAGGCAAGCCTAGTGAGAAAATTAATTCACTTACAAGTACAATTAGTGCCAAAATGTTTTCCCTCAGCAACTGAGATCTTCCCTTTAGAGCTTTTTGAGCCCAAGCTGACATAGTGGAGGACTAGGTGGAAGAGCTTAGGGGAAGCCACAGTGATAGGCACAACCACCTCTGGCTGGGAAAAATAAAAAGAAAGGGAAAAAGGAGGAACGGAAAGTATATTATTTGTTACCAGCACCCAGAGAAAGAAAAACCATTTGGCAAAGACAAAAGGCTCAGGCAGCTTACAAAAGAACATAGAACAAAATCTCCTGTGAAGTAAAACTCTTGTTGAGTGCACCTTATCCAGAAGGACCCAGAATGGCTGAACTTACATGTGTTGATACCACACCTTGATACACAGACAGTATTTTACTGTTATTCCCCACACTCATGCCATAAAGAAGTCATATAGTATCAAGGGCTGTCCATATTCCTGGCTTTCCAAGGAACAGGCCAGAATCATTGATCCTAGTCTGAGATCACACACAACACTCCACAGCATGCAGACTGCCACTGCAACTTCTGCTGCTCTACCAGATCTTGAAGTATAGAGATGCAATACCATGAATGTTCTCTTTGCCCTGGGGCTGAACTGACACCTCTGGAACCACTGAATTCCCAAGTCTACAGGATGCTGCATTCACACAGCCCCATTATTTAGTTTCCAGAGCAACAGAGACATGTTAAAATGTCGGTGGAGGATTAGAAAAAAACCCCAGGACTGGTGCAATCTCATGGACTTGGCTTCCTTCTTTTCATCGTAAATCCTAAAGCTTCCCTCATCCGACTCCCACCAGTTTGCCCATCACAATACACTTGCTGTCCCTTTCCAAGATGCTTATAGCACAACAACCTCCCCACCACTGTGGTCCATTCTGCTTCCCCAAATGCACACAGGTTTTCTCTTTTTCACACATTTGAGAACAGAACACGTAGCCTCATCTACTCTTACTCCTAAAAGCTACAATAATTGCAAGATTGCCAGCTCTCATATGCTGCTGTGAATATATATTCCTCAGTTTTGTCATCATCATCCCAGAGACCTTCACCTTCTTAATACAAATCCAAAGCAAAAAGCAAAGCTTTTTGGGAGCAACAAATGGGAGAGCTGAGAGATCTGCAGAGACTGGATAACTAAAATTTAGATGATTGCAGAAGAGCAGTGGACCAGAATGGGAATTACAGACAAGTACAGGAAATGTCATTTTAAATAGAGAAGAATAACTTCTGAAGTATACTACATGGATAAGACAAATACTGAGGGAACACCTGAAAAATAGATACAAAAAAAATAGAAAAGGCAAAAGAAATAACAAAATATGGTTCAGGAAATTTATCAAAATGGTTTCTAAGCTTTTATGAAAAATTTAGAAGACACTGTGAAGGGAGAGAAAGAAGAGATATGTGAGGAATGGAGGAGGAAGAGATGTTGGTGCCTGGCTTCAAGTAAAGCCAAGGAATAGGCAGAAATTATTCTTTGAGCTCTTGTCACTAACTTAGGCAACTCTGGCCAGTACTTTAAAATCTGAGCCTGACTGTCAGCTTCTGAGTCTTTAATGAAACACCCATGTCAGCAGTATGACAGGGCACCAGTGATTTCCACTGAGGTCACAGCTTACCTATTTCACCCTGAATTTTTTCAATTGTATTGAAATAGTTTTATTTTCACAAATAGTTAAATTAGCCTTTTGTGTCGTTCATATGGTAACACTCTTTGTCTTCTGCAAAATAAAAGTTGGGAGGATTATTTCAGGGTCCTGCAGGACACAAAAATGCTATGTCAAAATTCGGAAAGTTCCTTGAAATTAAGGACATGATACTATCTCAGTTATGCAAGGACCTAGCTAAGGATGGCACGGAGCTGGCAATTACTTACATGAGTGAAAAGCTTTATGCAGTTAAGTAAAATAATACAGAATTTTAGGAGGATTAGAGACTAAGCCCTTTCATCACCTCTGTACAAAATGACACCAGAAAAGAAATGCAAAAAGCAGCTGAGTTAAAAAGTAGATGTTAAGAAATCACAGCTACTGGAGAGTTGCCTTCATTTATGAATGTGAAATAATTCTGAAAATCCAAAAATAGGAGCTCTGGTATAAAAAAAAACCCCAAAACCAAAACCAAAACAAGAAGAGAAGAGAGACTGAAAAATTAAGACCATAAGGGAAATCATTGTGCCTGTGCAATGGTAACATGCTCATTTCTCAGTCTATAGGGATTCACTAGTCCTTGGACAAATGGAGGCTGGATACAACTATATCAAAGCACTACTTTTAAGACAAGTGAACAAATCCCATTTATTACTCAAATCTACTATTTTAAAATCCTGGTTCACTTGCTCAGCAGTTCAGTTTAAAGTCAGACAGGTCCCTTCTCACTCAAATTATGGTGGCTTTCTTCCTGAGATTTATTCCCTCAGCTGTTGTTTAGTTTATTTGTAGTCTGCCATGAGACTAAAACAAATGTTGCCAATATGCTCCTGCTCACAGCTTCTTTTACTGAATAACACACCTTCCTGTTTGCTGTAATGTGAAGGTACCATTCATAATAAAAGTTGGTGCCTTTCTCTTCTTTACCCAATATAAGTTGCAAGTGTAAATGACTTCAGTAACAGCACCGTGATGATACCTGAAAATCTTACGGACACCTGAAAATCTTATGGGCACAGACTGCCGCAGCATCGTGCAATTCAAATTATTTAGCCAAGCATCAATCTTCTTTTTCTGCTGTCCTTGGCGCGACAAGAATTTCTGCACTTATTATTACAGACTTTAAAGCTATTAGTTCTTTTCTTTACAGCTATCTCACAAAAACCAAAACCTCAAAGAACATTTCTGAAGAACACATATTTGCACAAGAAATGACCTGACAGTAATAGCAACACTCACTAATCCACACAGCAACATAGTGCCACAGGTTTCGGATTAGTGAGATCCTGTCCTTTTTTCTGTTTTTTTCCATGACCTTGCACACACACATAGCAGTACTATAAAGACACATGTACCATACACTTATGTTTTCACCCCAAAGCCTTGAGTGAAATACCAGCTTACTTGTATAGAGGACATCTGGGCATATCCTCTCCAACTGAAGCTAGGAAATTCCTGAGGATCATAGCCAAACCGAATTTCCCCTCCCTTGACAGTAGTACCATCTTCAATCTCAAACTTCATGTGGTGCAGATCAGGAAAAAAATAGTTTTTTTCAGGCCTTTCAAGGAGAAAAAAACCCCAACAAATCAACAAAGAATTACCAGTCATTTATGGTCTACATCTAAGAGCAAAAAGCAGTGGAAGGGAGGTGATATACTGAGGAATCCTGACAGCAGCTAATGAATTCAAGACAGCTGGTAAGACAGATGTAATGAGAATTCTCTTTCCAGAAGCTTTTAGAGCTTACATACATTTTCCTATATAACCTATATATAGACACATATGCAATACTACTGCAAAACAGGTATTGATTATTTAAAGAAACAGGTTAAAAAATCTTACTAAAATAACAGAAGCAAACTGCCCAGGAAAATTAACATCAATAACCAGCACAATTTACCAACTTATTTATCAACGAATCCAGGACCTCAAATGAAAGTATATGAAGGAACTTATGGGCAGTTTCCAAAGAACTGTGCTGAAGCACAAGCTATCAGCAGCTACAGCTGGACTCACTCCCGACAGGTTGTCCCCACGACGTGTGGCCTGCACTGGCAGCTACCCGAGGGCTCAGAACATGCTGGGCTGAGGGATCCTCCAACGTCACACTGGCAGCCTGTCAGGCAAAGAGCAGGAGCCAAATATCCCATCAGAAAAAAAGTGTTAAAAGTTATCAGAAAATACACCTCGCTTCAGGTACCTAAGCAACGTCAATGACTCGCTTCCTCTTTCTGGAGTCCTCCAGACTCTTTCAAATACATGCTAATACACATACAAGCTGCAGTTGTTTTGAGCTTCCCATGCTTGTGCTGGGGTGCTTTTTGTTTGGAATGGGACAAAAGCCACTTTTTTAAAAAGCCCACAAATAATACACCATGCCACATTATTCAATTCAGGGCTACAGTTTTGCAGAACAGCCATTCAAATGTTTTGCTAGTAAGTCAGAATTTCTACACCAATGTCACAAAGAATAATTATTAAAAAACCCCAAACAACAAAATTCAAAACCTAACTAACAAAAATTGTAAGATGTTAATTTTTCAGAGTCTGGTATTCCAATATTTATCTTACAGGAATTGCAATCAATGTATGTGTTCATGTAACAGCATATTTCTAACTGACACTGGACAACAATATTGAATGGCTATCTACAGGAGACACGACTTGTGACACAAACTAACTAAAGGACAACTCTAGTAATGAGGTATGATATATTGTACTAAGGAACAACATGCCAAGGTTAACAATTTCAAGCTGAATTGACTGTTGAAGACTAAACACGTATTTACATCGCAGTGTAGAAACGTCTTGTTTTCTAAGACATGTTAAACATTTGTAATCAATCAAGGGTAAAAAGGCAGAGGAGGAGTTACACAGATTACCAGCAACTACCGGCAGTAGTGCAAAATGCTGTGCACACAGGTGATCCAAATGTCCCCATATTAAAAATACAACATAGGAAATTCTAAAGACTTTAGTGCTAAGTGCAAATATTCTACTAGAGATGTCCTTCATTCATCTTACCTCGGCAGCCAAAATAATTCTTGTTTTCAACAGCGTAATAAACAGCTTCACAAGTGTCACAGGAATCTCCACAAACATTAGATTTGCAGTAACAATGCCCATTTTCCTGTTAAGAAAATGATATAGCCAAAAATGTTTCAGTAGCTTTTCAGAACTCCAATCTTTCAATACTCAGAATTCCCTGTAATTCTAAAGAGAGAGAACTTTCTGATCTCAACAAAAAGTATTATCTGGACATAATTTATATCATTTATCATCTTCAATAAACAGACTAGAAAATACATAAACTCAAGAAGACGAACAATTTTCAAAACTTTATACATCCCTAGGATGTATAAAACTAATTCTTTGCTGTATAAAACTAGCTACTTCATGTGCTGAAGTAATAATCAGTACTAAGATTTCTACCTTACCAAATGTTACAACAATTTATCTTTACAATAAATAGTATCTTTGTTTTAATTTCAGTTTACCTGCTGACATTCTCCGACTCCACTCAGTGTTCCACTCACGTCACACTGGCATGCTGCACAAATGAAAAACAAAAAAAAAGACAACCAGCATTTTGTCTTTGCAGGGGAAAAAACCCACCACCTTGAGCCTTCAGTTTTGAGTCACTGTGCCACAAGGTGGATTTTGCTCTGGAAGGTTCAGAACAGCAGAGAGATAATGGTACAAGGTAAGAAGAAAAAGCAAAGGAGAAAGAATGAGGATTTCTAAGTATTGAGTTTGAGTTGCTTTCTTTCTTAGAAACATTCAGACAATTCAGTGTCTTCCAGCCTGACTGGCACCTTCTATTCTGCAGTGCTACTCTGGGACCAGTTCAACTCTCCATATGAAACAGAAACGGAACAAATATTGCAGAAAGGAGCTATGCTGACCTAGAAGTCTGGCAAAACCCAGTATTGACTCTGTGGCTGAAGGCAGAGATGAATTACATGAAAAGTGCAGTACTTA
Source organism: Cephalopterus ornatus (assembly GCA_013396775.1). NCBI lineage: Eukaryota > Metazoa > Chordata > Aves > Passeriformes > Cotingidae > Cephalopterus > Cephalopterus ornatus. Next base: position 40,806 of record VZRE01008092.1, read on the forward strand.
ATATTTGAGGAGTTGTTTAGTATTTAGAGATCTAGAGTCAAAGACGTAATGATACCAGTATCAGCTCTAAAGCTACTCATCCTATCTAAGTGGCTGTTGTGGTGGAACCTGTTGGAAAGAAAATAGTTGGAGAAAATCTTTAAAGAATTTTTGTCTTTATCCTTTTTAATCTTTATAATCCTTTTTAATCCTTTTATTATCTGCCTGAGAAATACACCCTCACTGTTAAAAAACATTGAAAAATCACATATTATAAAGACATAAACCATAACAGATTGGACACACCCTGTGGTTACAAGCAGGTTTTATATTTCTTTCCAACTAGGAGATAATGTGAAGTGAAAAAACCACTTTTTTCTCAAAACAATGAGTCAAATTCTAGTTTCAGTGTTACAGGCAGAAATCCCATCTCACTCCAGAAATTTGCCACAGGGCTTTATGAAGTGCACATTACTGTAACTTAGAGCACACCTTAGTTCAGCACTAGACAAACACTCATGATATTATGGTCTAATTTCTTAAAGTAACTGCTGGTATCTTTGCTGTTACAACTAAGTAGCATTCTGTTAATATGAATTGTGAAAGTCCCTGAACATCAAAGATGATGTCAGTGAATACAGATGAGTTTTTAAAGAACTTAATGCATTTCATAAGCCAAAGAAATATGTCACCTGTACATCCCTCGGGGTTTTCTTTGGCCAGGTTCCAGTACAACGGTTTGCATTTACTACAGGTAGGACCTTCAACGTGCTGAAGACATTGACAATAGCCCTAATGAGAGAAAGGAGTAAACACGGGTGCATCTGTTTCATAAAAAATACACTCCTCTTTTGTACTAAAGTAACTCTTTTAACAGCTCAGGCAGTTTACTGATTTATAGAGATGCATGGAAATTGCGGCTGATTCAGACTTCTTAAATTCAGAAAAATTTGAGAATTCTGTCCTATCAGCACAGGATATTTGCACCCTGGATATTTTCTATGTATCTACTCGATTCTAAATGTCCCAATGGATCTACTTCCCAATTCTCCTATAGCTTTATTAAAACTGCTATAAGTATAAAAAATATTTCCTTAAAAATAATAGTTCATTTTCACCTTTACTCTTTCCTTTATTGCTGGAAGACACACATAGCTGTACAAAGGAACATACATAGATAGCCCTTCCATCCAGCAGACTTACATTCTAGGTTGTCTTTGCTACATTTGGCGATGACTGTGATTTCTGGTAATATGCTACTAACTAATAACCACCATTATATTAATAACAATAATAGTGGAAAAGCAACAGTTACAAAGATATAATAATTATTTCAAGAATAATTTGATGCTGAATAATTTGCCTGTTGCAACTAAGAACCAGGTCTCTGAGAGATGCATAGGCTTACAGCTGCATGTATATATTAGTGTTATGGCATACCAAGCAGACATAAAGAGTATGCATATTCTCTATGTAAAATTTAAAACCCCCTACCCTTAACAGTAAATTGCACTGGTATGGTCAAAGAACAAGACACAAAGTTTATTTCCACTGTTACTCTGCAAATAAGCTCGTGCAATTATTTTACAGTCTAAGAACAGGCTTCAGGGCTTGAGCAATGAAGTGAATGTGTTCAGCAAAGGCATGTGAATGATTAGCACATACTGTTAGCTGGATGGTAGGATACTCACGGAGAGAAAACCAATGCTCCCGGAAGGGTCACATTCAGGGTCGACACCTTTATGAAGCAAACACATTGGAAAATCTTTTCAAAACAGAGCTGTGGAATGTACTAGTGCAGAAGTACAACAGAGCAGGTTGGGCTTTTTATTATAATTACTTTGGAGGGACTCAAATACTTAAACTTCAAGACCACGAGAAGCCTTTAATATTTTTCAAATGTATATTTAGCCTGATTTAGACTATTTGGTTTTGTATGCAAAGCAGTTACTTGGAAAAATATAGCACTAACCCACAGATATTTTCTTAAGGTTCTTGTGCTATCATCTAAAAATAGGTTTAAATATTACAGTTCACTTAATGAAATAACATCCAGAATGACAAAATAGGTGATTTAGTAGGTGCTCCTGGGGGGTCCCTTCCCTCCCCAGGCTTCAGGGATTTTCTACAAAACCTTGCAACGCAGCAGATGGCTCCGGAGAGCCCTGGAACAAAAGGGGGGCAATCCGAGTCAGAACGCAGGATTTCCCCTCGGGAGCATTACCTTCGCAGTAGGGGAAACTGCTGACAGCAGAAAGGCATCTGTCACACCATCGTCCTGCGACGCCTGTCCGACAGGGGCACTGCCCCGACACGGGCTCACACACCCCGTGCTGGGAGCCGTCGGGAGAGCACTGACAAGCTACACAACAACAACGCGTCAGCGGTGGAAGGGCTCACCCCGTAGGCACCAAGCAACAACTTTCCAAAACTTTAGTACTGTAGAGGTTTTCAATACTATCTGTGTAGAGTGTTCTTCAGCTTTCTTTCCAATTAATAGCTCACAGGTCCTTCTATAACTCCCAGGGTCCTTGGCCCTGCTGGGAAACTATGAGTTTTCTTCCTCTGATCTTGATAGAAACAAGTAGGATTATCTGGAACCAGAAAGAAACTCTCTTCCTCAACTTTCTTGTCCCATCCCAAGAGCCCGCTTGAGTTTGACTTTCTGCTTTCTTGATCTTTTTATGGTTACAGAAACCACAGAGCAAATTCTGTAATTAGACTTCCACCTGAAAATATGATGCCCAGGGGGGGCTGGAACTAGATGATCTTCAAGGTCCCTTCCATTTTATGATTCTATGAAATCTAGAATCTGAAACCGCATTCCCATCACAGCTTCAGATCTGAGGGCAGAGGAAGCCAGAGGCAACCTCTGAAATACACCATGCAATAGTTTTGTTTCAGATTTCTGTGTAAGGTCTCAATTGCGAAATGATTTATGTACACAGGGCAACTAAGAATAATGCCACAAAAAAGAACAATGCTGCTGCAGCCCAGAGGACTAATCTTTGCTCAGATAGAGTATAAGAGTTAATTAGTTACTGACAATTATTTTAGTGAAGTAGGAGCCAGTCTCCCAAAGAGAGACAAAAAACCCAGTCAGATTGGGTTTTAATGTGGTTACAGTGATTAACTGTATTAGCAGAATTAGGAGGGTATGTTCCTTCTTTAGCATTAATAATATTTTGATTTCTAGGAAAGAGCAGTCCTGTTCATAATGAACAAATAGCTTGCTGATATTAATGACAGAGCCTGCATACGTGAAAAAAACTATACACACATTCTGGGCCTGATCAACTGATCCACATGGGCCGGAAAAATTGTTGGTATGATGGAAAATTTGCAGAGTCATGCCCATCAAGAACAGGACTTATAGTGCAATGTTGGCACACATGATGAGCACACACTAATGCACTTACTACAAAGTTTACAGGGCAGTGTGTCAAATATTAGACACCCAAACCAGTTGAAACACAGCTTATGTTGTAAATTTATGTCAGTTGAGCGAGCCAGAACTCATAAACACCCATTGCCCAGCCTAAGCTTTAGATTTCATATTTTCAAAGAGACACACAACTGCACCAAGGGCAAATATTGCCATGCTCACATTAATCCAACTAGCACAGGAACAGCGATGATGCGCCAGGGAGGACTATCAGAGTGTGTGCTGGTCAGGAAGACTGACCACTACCTGGATTTTCAGTGTTGTTGATTCCAGCTTTGGATGGAACAAAACTATTATGGTTACATGGGTAGTTTTAGATGGAAATATATTCGAGAAAGTTTATTTTCTTCTGCAAAAATAAGAAGGAAAACCCCAGCAAAAGGAGAAAAGACTTTTACTCACGCAAACAGCTGGGATAGCTGTAATATCCTGGAGCGCACTGGTCACATCTAAGTCCAGCGTAGTTACTGTGGCACAGACACTGACCTCTAGGATCACACGTATTCTCCACTGAGCCAACACCATCACATTTGCATTCTGCACAGAGGAAAAAATAAAAGTATCATGGCAGATACATGTCTAAATCATCAGTTATTTAAATTAGAATTTTCAAAAAAGCCCGTACCTTTAAATGTAAATCAACCATGAGAAAACCAGACGAACCATTATTTTGCCACCAAAAATTAATATGCTGAAATAGATGTTTATTCTGTAATTGCCTCCTCACCCACTGATAATACAGGTTCCTGCAATTCTATAATGCACAGTTTAGAGATTCAGTGTGGTGCCTTGTAAGGGACAGAAATCCATCTTACAATGTGAATAATGTCACATGACAGAAGTACTTAACAGCTTTAAAAAAAATTACCTCCAAGAAACAGCATCTACCAAGCCAGACTAGGTCTAGTGGCTACCAAGATGTGTATAAGTAAAAATGCACAAGCACAAGCTCATGATGAACAAGGTAAAACGTGTTGACATCTTAATTCTACGAGGTGGCAAGCAGTGCATTGCAGGAATCAGCATGTAATACTCAAAGCATGTTGTCAGACTATAACAACAAATTTCTTGTGGAGTTATCACTATTTTGGCTAGCAGCCAGAAAACAGCTAAGAGCCCAGATAATAGCTAATAGCACAGATAACATGTGCTATTTTATTGAGATGATGCTGGATGTTACACAGGGTCACACTTCATAGGTACACGAACAGGAGCATATCTGGGAATCCCAGCTCTCCCGGGTACGAGCTGAAGTGTTGTAGTTAATCCCTTGGATTTTATGACTGACAAAAATGGCTGACTGACAGAAATATAAAACAAACATATTCATGTTTCTGAATCCCCCTTTTGGTTCCTCTTTCTGCTGCAGTCAAAGACATCTGACTTTACTCTGTTTACTTCAAAGATGCTTGGAAAGATGCAGGGCTTGCTAGGAAGTTAGTATAACAGAAATACAAATACTGAAGCTTCCAAAAACAACACCTACACTAGAGTCCACCTCTAGCTGAGTATTATATTGCACTCTCTCCTAATTTTAATACTACTCTTTTGTTTAAAGGCTTTATTTTGATATCACTCTCTTTGAATAAAGCTTCTATTGAGTTCAACAAGGCAAGACCAGAGAGATTAGTTCTAGTTGCAGCAACCCAAAAGTTATAGATCTATCTCCCTCTTGAAGATGACAACTCCAAACAGGAGTAGCAGGCTGGGCTGCTCACTTTCCACCACAGTTCTCAGCATGCTGCGCAAATTTAAGTTTAAACCCATTGCAGCTTATTTTAACTGAACAAACTGTGAATTGCAGCAGTTCTGAGTAATCCAGCTGACTGTGTTTTCAATTATTTTTATCTGTCTTTTACAATTTGTTTTTGCATGCTCTTTTAAGCTCTTATGTCTCTTTTCAGCTTTTGGTGTTCAAAGATCAAACACATTCAATATGGGTTTGATTTGCTTTAAGATTGTTTCTTGATTCTGTTCTGAGAAAAAAAAAAGGTTATTTTAAAACCACTGAACACTGTGTACCAACACAGAATCCTGATTATATGTTTTTCATTAAAAAATGTTCATCTACTCCAGATAAAAACCACAGTCATGGTATTTCTTTGTTCCACCCACTGTGTTTGGTAACACAACACAACACCTTTGCAAGGTGTTGTAGTTTAACCCCAGCTGGCAACTAGGTACATGCAGCCATTCCCACCCCACCCATGGGATGGGGAGAAGAATTAGGAAAAAAGGTAGAACACAGCACTGTACACAGCATTAAGAAGAAAATTAACTCTATTCCAGCTGAAATTAGGACACAAGGGCATAAAGAATTCTGCTGTCCATTCACAGGAGCTAAAAAAGTGTATAAGCCCAAAGGAAGAAGACTGACATAGCCAACAACCAAAAATAACAAGGTAGAAGAAAGTAAATCATAATAGCCTACATAAATCTTGTTAATCTGAACAGGAAAGCACATACCAGAACTCAGTCATATTCTATATTCTTTCTCAATGTAAAATTCACTAAGGATTAAGGGCCCCTCTCTCACTCTGCAAAGGCAGACAAAACCTAGGGTCCAAGTAATATGTGATGGAGTCCTCATGCACGCACAAGACTGTTATGTTATACTCCAAAAGCATGTATTACAAGTTATACTCCATCAGTTTCCTTCTCTTGTAAAAAAGCAGGCTAGTCCTTGGTAGCAGGTACACTGAGGAAACCCCATGGAGATTTTTCATGTTTCATGGTTACATGGACAGAGGTTGGCTCGGTGACTGTCAGATGACCTTAAAACAAGGGAGGAATCACCATGAAGGGCAAAATGGGAGCTTCAGATTTTCAGAACACACATTTTACAAGGTACCAAACACAGACCCTCTGCAAAAGTAGATCAGTGCTTCACAACTCTGCTATGCCAGTTCCTCAGCAGCCAAGTGTGCCCTGTTGCTGTGGGCCTTCATGTGAGAATAGTCTGTGGTTATTATTAAGACAGCTGTGCTGACTGAGGGTACATGAAACAGTCTGATCATGCATAAAAATAAAACAACCCTGTGAGTAAACAGACTACATAATTTTTTTCTACTATGGAAACATGGCTGGAATCGGAGAATTACAGTATAAGAGTATTTCAATGTAAAGCGCAAGGGTGCCTGCCATTTACTCCTGTGAAGGTTGCTCCAGCCACTGCAAAAAGGGCACCCAAAAAGCACTTCTGTCTGCCTTTTCACGGGCTTGTTTGATGCTGTACCTGCAATCAGCAGCCTTACCTTGGCAGGCAGGGAATGAGTCGTGGCCAGGCTGGCAGCTGTCACACTGAAGTCCAGTGACCCCTGAGCGACAAAGACACCTCCCAAGAAAGTCACAGATTTCGGGCTGGGTACCTGCTGAGTTACATTCACACACTGCAAACGAGAAAAGATATTTCAGAGGCAGCCTCTGCACAGGCTCTCTTATCTTTCTTGAAATAAAAATATTAAAAAAAAAAAAAGTAAAAGCATTTCCCTGAGGCTCAACAGGATCAAAATTTTCCCATCAGATTTATTTTGATTCATATAAGCTTTTATTGATTGCCCACATCAGTAATAATTCAGCATCAAGGGAAACAATGAAAGAGCAAAAGAAGTTGGCTCGAAGTACTTGGTTCGATATCAGGTCCAAAGCACTACTCTTGGCCTGTCTCCACTCAGAGTCTGATTTATCAATACTGAGCGGTATGCCAACTATTGAAAGTAGTTCCATCTCTTTTGGGACTGTCATGAAACAATTTATGGCTTGGATTTACAATCTCAGGTGGGAGTGGTTAATAAAATGCCTAAAAAGACAGTACAGAGATGGCTATTATAGTTCAAAGCCAGTTGGTTTTCTAGTATCTATTAGAAAGAGCAGCTTGGTGCATCAAAGTGACACTGCAAACTCAAACAAAATTTGTTTTTTAAAGAAAAACAAGGTTAAGTAACAGAAATGTTCCCAAAGGTATTCTAAATTTCATCAATGTTACTAAATCCAACTCCAAACTGGAGTCTGGCAGCTGCATCACACAGCAGGCAGCAACCAAGGGAACAGGGACATTTCTAGATTGAAATCTCCCCTCATCACATTTTTCTTCTTCTTTGACTTGTGTGAGTTTTGGGAGAACCCTGCATGAACACACCTCCATGGCAAAAGAACGTCATCCTTTAGTATAAAACTTGGGTCTGTGTTTTGGATATGCTTGCCAAAAGGAATGTTTGGCTTACCCTGGCAGAAGGGGTACTGAAAATACCCCGCTGCACAGGTCTCACAGGAAAAACCCCCAAATCCGGTTCGACATCTGCACTGCCCGGTACTTCCATCGCAGTCATCACCCAGTGCTCCTGCGCCATGGCACTGACATGCTGAAGGGCACATTCATAAAGAAAACATTTACAGCATTATGATCTTAAAGTTCATATTTCCCTTGGAAGCCAGAGGCTGGCATTTACTCTGGAGCGCAAGCTCCAAGCATCACAGAAATTGTGGCACTTACGCAGACACTGGGGGCCAAAATACCCTGGTTTGCAGCCACCTTCTAGTTACAAGAGGAAAGGAAAAGAAAGAAACAAAGTTAGTGCAAAAAATCACACAATTCCTTGTCATTTTGCAGAGAAAAACAGATCAGTGCTTAGTAATTACTACGCTTGAACCAAGAAAACCACTTGTTACATGCAAATCTCATTTCAAGAAACAATGAACTGTAATCGTGCTTAGTCTGCCAGCACAAATGTACAGCTTCTACACAGAAGCTTTCACTTAGAGGCTGCTGCTTTTCTTATGTCTTCAGATGCTGCTCTTTGAAAACATAGATAGCTCAAGGTCTGTTTTCTCCTGTTATATTCATTTTCCTTAGAGTTCTCTTTCTTCTTTTAAAAATTTGTGAAAGAAGGGGATATGCAACAGAGCGTACCCAGAGGCTTACCAGGGCAATTATTCTGGATGCTGTATGAAGGAGATAAGTGGTACAGGAGACTAAGGCCTTTTGGGTTGTGATGGCATCTGCAGATACTTTCAAGAAAACAACTGGGACTTGTAAATACATACATGGATTTGTACTGTGTGCTTATGTCTAAATGTCTGCTACATTCAGAGAAGAAAACACCTTTTCATTTGCCAACATAAATTCCAGTTTCATGAAAGCTAATAGAAATAAAGGTAAGCATGTTGATTTTGGCATATGGAAAAGGTTACGAGGGTTTTTTAAGTCATTAATCCTGACGTGCATTACAAGTACATAAGTGATTTAGTGCTAGCTATGATGATGTCTCTGTTCTGCAGTACAATAATATATACTAAAAATTATAAGCCCACCAAAGGATTGGATTTCAGGCAGCTTTGCAGTTGGTTAAATAAGAAATATGTAGTTCTCTTAGAAATCAAAGTCCTTCCCTGCCAAAGGCAACGTACAATTTGCCAGGTGAAAGAGGACAGTCCTGAGGCAGAGGCTAGTTACTGTTAAGGAAGAGATTTACACCACAAATCAGGGGTTGTCATGTCAGAAAGTTGTACACGTCAGAAAGACTTGATGGATCTGTTCATAAGAGCACTAAACAAGATGGTCAGCCCCTCCTGCAGATGTTTGCCAGAGGCTGGTCAAAGCTATTTTGATCCATAACTCTTTCTGGAACTAGCCCACTAAACTGTTTAATACAATTTGATGAACTTCTGGCAAGAACAAAGGTTCTCTGAAAGATAAATAACAACAGTGGCAAAATTACTACATAAATCTCCACGAAAGACCAACTTTAATGATTCTATGATTCTACAAAAGAGCAGGCACCACTGAAACAGTGAAAAACAGCAACATGGGGAAAAACAGTGAAATGGGAAACACAAACACCAATAACTTGCCTATTATGTCACCAGCCACAGCATCTCTTGGAATTGGAGAAGTAAAAGGATATACAGGAGTATCTTTAAAACAAAAGAAACAATGAGGTTTTTTTGAAACAGACACATTGATTTCTTTAAAAATGATGACAAACAATGAAGTCATCTTCTGTCAATACAGAGAGCATGATATTCATATGATTTCACTTCAGTTTTCTTTCAGTTAGGAACAGGGTAAGAAACATTGTACTTTTGATTTCCAACGCAAGTACAAACTTCCCTTCTCGAAAGAACACTGTGAAAGGCCAGACATCATTTGGAAATTACACAAAGTTGCTTTCCTGCTCCTTATACACTTTAGTGCAGAAAATTCTCTTACACCAGACAGTGTTAGGAGAGCTATTTAGGGAGCTCCATATTTATTTCAGACTTCGTGCTTCCAGCCGAAGGTCCATCTCCTTCTATGTGGCATTATCACTTGCTACATGAACTGCCAAAATTCATGACATGTACTGTACACCTCCGGAGCTTTTATTTAAAAATCCTTCAGATTGTTGGAATGTCTTTCCCATTCTTAAACATTCCTGCATTAAGATGGGATCCAAAGCCAATGAGCTACAAACATCACTGTGACTTAGATAAATGTCTACCTGTCCTGAAATTATTTAAAAATGTTGGATTTCAGTAAAGAGGATATATCAGATGTGATAATCTAGAATGCACTGTATGGACAGGATTTATTCTATCCCAGCCTTTGAATTCAAACATCATTCAATTTTTACAGGTTTTTTCCTTTGTTTTGTACTGTTTCCCCTCTTCTTGTGTTTTTATCATGGTACCTCTATTTTAGTCAGATCTCAAACCTTGCCCCAAAACAATACCTATTTTTTCAGAAACACACTTCTTTCTCCTAAAGGCACAAAACATCCCACCAATGCATTTTTACAATCTTTTTGTGCAGTCACAAGCTTCTATGCAGCAAATACAATCCTGATGTTACATTTTCTTCTCAGTTATTTTATTATAATTTTTTATGGCAAAAGCATTGTTTATAAGATATGCAAGTTCCAAATCCTAGGAGGTGTCAAGGAGAACACATACATATTTCCTCCTCTCTCTCTCATTATAGTCACATTCTACTTCCTGATCCAAGTTGTCTTTATACCTAAAGACCCAGACACACGTTTAAATTATTTGTTCAGGGCTTTAGGACTGGAGTTCATGATTTACTGAGAGATAGGCTGCAGACTTGATGTCTTAAATGAATGCAGAACTGTGAGAATGCAGCAAAATCTCCTTGATTTTCAAGTCACTACTGTTTTGTTAAATAAACCTGACTCTGTTCAGTATCATAACAACTGATTTATCAGGTCATGTAAACATGTGAAGCTGAAATGCCAGATATTTTTAACCAAGTCAAGTGTAATGAAAACTGTTAATTCTTTAATATGCCTTTAAAATACAGAAAAAGAAGCATTTTTACTTGTATACTTACAGACACAAAATGGATAACCATAGAATCCATCAGCACAGCGTTCACAGTTTTCTCCCTGGAAATTCTGCTTACAGAAGCAGCGGCCAGACCCTTCCTCACAGCCCTCTGCATGCTCCAAGTTACAACTGCAGGCTAAATAAAAGTATCAGCAATTAGGCACTCCACACACACACTTGGAAAATAATACTTTGCCTTTTACAGCAGTGCACAGTGGATTTATAACAATAAATTTGCAGTTGTGAATGACTCATTATTTAAAGAATTAACATTTTCATGCAGCTACATATTTTCCAAGGACTTTATATCATCAATAGATCCCTTAGAAGAAAGAACCATGTTATTTTCTTAGAGCGATTAGAGTATTTCAATTCCAAAATCTGCACATTATTACTCCACAGCACTGCAGCAATTATCTTTTCTGTGCCAACGTCTCATCTCTCTCCATGGTCTAGGCTAAGCACCACACTCCATCCACCTTCCCTGACACATGACGTGCAGCATCATGGCCATGGCTTTGCTGACTTCTCATTCATTTCAATACCCAAACACAACATAACTGTAATTTCATCCCACCTGTGACATGGATTCTTCAGCTTGTTTGTAATCCAAGCCTCATCTCTTACCTACACTCAGTTCTTCTTTTTAAAATGTTCTATTAGTAATTATCCTATTGCATCCCTTACTAGTCAAAAGGTTCAGTATTGCCTAAAATCAGAGTAGTGATCCTTGTCACCTTTTGAGCTACAGAACAAAATCTTCAAGTGACCAAGAGCCAAAGGATACCTCACATGTACATTAGAGAGCTAAGAGAAGCAAGATCATGAGAAGAGATGAGAGTAGCTCCCTAAAGGTCCTGAGGTCCCCCTCACTGTGGGGTGTGTGGCAGTACCCCAGGTTTCCGTGATCCTAACTCCTCAGTAGCCTTTACTGGCTTACTTCCTCCTATTGTCCTGCTGCTGGTCTGAAGCTTTATGCTTATATGACACATAATTTAAAAGGTCTAAAGCAACACAGAAAGTCATTTGCAGCTGTTCCCCAACATCTTGTGGCCACTTTTTCATTTTTCTTCCCCAAAAGATGCATCTTATGCCTTTATTATAGCCAAAAACTCCCAAGCCACCACAAGAAGATACTCCATAGAGAAGGACTCACGTATACAGCCATCAGGAGCTCTCACTGGAACACCATAAGGACGATAGTAACCTTTTGCACACTTCTCACAGTTAATACCAGCTGTGTTATGCTGTGCAAAATAAAACAAAAGGAGAATATGAGGTAAAAAGAGCAACTTGGAAGAATTAAGAAACAGTAACATCCTTTACACTGTTTCTGTTTACAATTGAGAAAGGATGACTGCAATGAAGACAGCAATCATTATGTGGCCTTCTTTAGCCACCTATTCTCCACAGGCTTCTGAACCATGGTATTCTTGCATAAAGCAGCTGAATTTTATCTTTAAAACACTATAAAGAAAAGAACAATTAAAAAAATTATTTGGAAAAATTCTCTTTATATCATGATCTCTCTTTTCATGCTGCTTTCTTATCATAATATATATATTGTTGAAGCAATCATGAATTTTTCCTCATACTATATATCAAGCTTTTGCATACCCTGTGTCTAAGATCAGCCGTATAAAAATAAACCAAAACCTAAACAGTCTACTCAGCACAAAACAGATTTTTTCATTAGAAAAATATATGTCTCTATAAACACGTGTTTTGGGCACACAGAAAAAAAAAATCCTAAGTTATTTGAACTGCAGCAAAAACATGTAATTGCGCTGTGAACACAGTCCTGAGTGTATTTCAACTTGTACAGCAAAGCTGTCTCCTGCGGTGGGTCAGCAGGAGTCTGCAGCAGCAATGGCAAGTACCAGTTCAGTAAATCATGGTCACATGAAGGCATCCTGATGAGCTCATAGATGTGTGAGCAGGGAACCAGAGCAGGAGGCTTTGCCCTGGAGCAACCAACGCAGTTTCCCCCAGCCCCCACTCGATGTTTAGTTCCTCCTTAGGGAGTGTTGCAATTCAGGGCTGAGCAGGGACCCAGTATTTACTAGAGGGACTGGTGGGCAGTTCATGAACAGGGCACCCAGAACACTGCACGTTCTCCAGAGACTACTGGTGGCACACCAGAGGCCCTAGACCAGGCAGAGCTTCAGGAAGAGGATGCCACTGTCCAGGCTGTGGAAAGTGCCCGGGCCTCTCCCTGAAGCTTGGGGCAGGTCATTAACCTGTGCAGAGCTTGAAGGTAAGGATCAGAGGACAGGTCAGCACAGCTGATACTGCAGTGGGTGTCTGTTACAGACCACCACCTGAACAACAAGGCAAATGAAACCTTCTTTAGGGAACAAGAGAAGGCATTATTACTCAGATAACTACAGATACTACAGATAGCTAGAGATACTACAGATAACTTTAGTCAACTTGGAATCTGCCAGAAGGACAATGCAGCAAGGTGCAAGCAATCCAGAAATTACTTTGAAAGTATGAAAGACAATTTCTGATGTAGACATTCATGAACCACTTAGGGGAGATACTCTGCTCCAAATGACACCCAAATGACAAGGAAGAACATGTGAAGTTGAGGGCAATGTTGGCTGCAGTGACCCCAAAATGATGTTTCTTAAGATTCTGAGACAAGCAAGCAAGACAAATAGCAGTATTACAATTCTGGGCTTCTGAAAAGTAGATTTTGCCTTGCTCAGATAGCTGCTTGGCAAGATTCTGTGTGAAAATCTCCTGGGGGAAAAGGAGACCAAGAGGGGGACAGCCTCCTTAGAACAACAACAGTTCTTTCCAATGTGCAAGTATGGCAGAAGGTCAGAACAGATAAACACAGATTTCCTGATTGATCTCAAACTCAAAAACAAAGTACACAGAAGGTGGAAGCAGGGACAGTCTACTTGGTGGCAATACAAAGATATTGCCCAAAGATGCAGAACTGGAGTTAGGAAAGCTAAAGCCTAACTGGAGTTAAAACTAGCAAGGAAGATAAAGTGCAAAAGGAAAAGTTTCTAGTAGTACAGCAGCAGCAAAAGAAAAGATAATGGGAGCCCACTGCTCAGTGTGGAAGGAGATCCAGTGAACAAATCATCTTAGAACACAAAAAGGACCAGAAGGTGATGGGACGTACTTTACCTAGGGCAAAGAATGCCCAATCAACTTCATCGATCTCTCTGATATGATGACAGGTGCTTGGGCAAGGGGTGGGCAGAACCAGAAAAATCATGAGGGACTGAATCATGTGACATCCAAGAAGACACTCAGACAGTTGGGTTTCTTCAGCATTAAGACAAGAAGGGTACATTTATTGCTATCTACAACTACCTGATCAGAGAATACAGAGGGGACGGAGCCAGACTCTTACCAGAGATGCACAACAATAGGATAAGAGGCAACAGGAACAGATTGGAACATGGAAAATTCCAATTAGATATTAGGGAAAAAAATCTGTCATGAAGGCGATCAAACATTGGAACAGGTTGCCGTAAGTGGCTATGCCATTCCAACCCTTGGAGGTGTTCAAAGCTTGGATGAACAAGTTCCTGAGCAACCTGATCTAATTATACCTGGTCTGAGCAGGGAGTTGGACTATATGATTTCCAGAGCTCCACTGTTACAAGACTCTAAAGAAACTAATCTATCTTTGCATACAATATTTCCACTCCATCACTTTTTCATTGAGACATCCATTCCTAACACTTTTTTTCCCCCCAATGAAAACAGAAAAAGTACATTTAAATCCCTGTACTTTATTAATAAAAAAAATCTATAATTAGATTTATGGTAAACTCCTTTAATCCAAAATAACTTCCACAAAAGTAATTGCAAACAATTCATAACAGTCATGTAACATAGAACTTGTAGATTTAGACTAATTTTGCTCTTTTCTATCCTGGAAGCAATATAAAAGAAATGTTCTTTCATGAACAAAGAGCTGACAGAAAGGACCAACATGATAAATTTTACTAGACTGCATGAACAAAGTTCTGCACAGAAATGTCAACTGGAAGACAAAGAACATTTCTTCTACCCATGCTAGTAAAAATAGCTCCACTCTCTTCTGACTGCCTTTAGGACAATATCTGATTACATTGTGGCAATAATAATATGGTAAACATACCCTTTACTGGATATTTCCTTTTTTTGTTCCTTAAATACAGCTATATTTTTAAATGCACAGCATGATGATACATAAATCATGAGGTTTCACAGGAACATAGACTTGATGACAATTTTCCTGTAATGCAGCATTCTGGTCAGCTGCTTGTCACCACACATCATGCACCAGATGACCAGACAACAAAAGGAACACAGACTTCCAACTAAGTTTGGATGTATTTAACCATGAGGTCACTGAACCAATGAATAACTCAGGTTGAAAGGGACCCCAGGAGGTCAAGTGGTTCAGTCTCACTCAAAACAGAGATAAGTCCTAGATTTGATCAACTTTACCAGAGCCTTTTATGATCTTTCCTCATAGTAACTAGCCAGAATAGAACAAGTTACTCAGAATGAGAGACATTCTCTTTCCAAGAATGTGTTCTCCATTTGGAGAAGAGATGTTCCAGGAGAATAGAGGTGCCTAATGACAGTTTTCCTCTACCTAAAGAGGGATTTACAGACAGAAGTTAAGACAGAACCAACTCTTCTCACTGAGGCACAGCAAAAGCCCCAAAGCCAAATATCACAAGTTGCAACTGGGGAAATTCCTACTAAACAGTAACAAAAATCTCTTTACCATGAGCATGATTAAGTGCTATAAGAGATTACCCAGGGTCTATGTAATGTGCATCCTTGGTCTACTTTTCAGAACTAACTGGGTATTGCTCAGTGCAACGAGGTATAATTTTACATCTAGCCTTGGTCTGAGTGAAGCACTAATTCAGATGATTTCCAGAGGTCCCTTCAATGATTCTGTGTTTTTCCAATACCTGTAAGTTTCCGTCTATATCCTCCTTTACTTCCGCTGATGAGGGACAGCGGAAGTTTTGCTGCAGTAAGGAACCACCTGGCCTGAGCTGGCATTTTACTTGGTTAATTTTACTTCCTTCTGTCAAGCAGGAAAATGGTTTTTATAGTTGATTGAATCGTTACATTGTGTGGTATTATTGGAATCGCACAAAGACTGAGCCAATAAATACAATTTGTATGTGTCTTTTACACATTAACAAGTATTGCTGTACAGTGGAAATTATTTTCACACACCTTTTTCCATGCTTCGAGTACACCAGAAAAAATGCGCCTATCTAGACCGGTCACCCCCAAAACTATTGGTGTGGAGACAGCTCCACTCCAGTAGCCCTTCTTCAATTGTCATTTATTTAAACTTATCAAAATGACCTTTTTACCTGGCAGTTAATGCAGACTCCTCCACCTTCATAATGCCCATGGATGTTTAAGCTTTCTCGACGCTGATCAACACCAGCATCATAGTAGCAATCAGTGGCATGTCCATGGCAATTGCAGGCTGAAAAAGTAATATCCCAAGTCAGCTTTCTTTTTATTGCTGGAATTCAGTAATGTAGCAGAGTGGAAAAGAAGCTTAGATTTTTCTGGGGGGTATACTCAAATGCACATATTTACCTCTCAACAACTGAATTTTCATACTAGAAACATAGTACAGTCACGTAGTCATGAAGAAAAAGTGCTGCTAGGCTTATCAGAGGAGGCAGCAGTTGTACCATCTCAAACCTATATAGTTATGCATAAATGCAGAACTAGGAAGCTCCAGAAGAATGGTCACAGCAGTTTTTTAAAATTATCAAAAACACGCTCAAATGTTTATTCTATTTTTTCATGTCTAAAACAAATACATCTGGGCTGATGTTCTGTGCATGAAACCTTTATTTAAAATAAACAATTACAGATAAGATATACATGTTTAAACAAGAAGATGTACACCAAAGAACTCTCATATTCAGCTGTAGATACAGATATACCAGCAAGCTTGGCTATACATTTACCCAGCTGCTGTCTTCTGAATGAAGACGTTTTAAGTATGGGTTGATTCTACTTCCTGAGAATTGTGAATACAAGAAGTATAGTATGAAGAACAGTAATACCACTAACAATATTGTTGTAGTTGTTGTTATTATTAGTCAGAAAAGGATAGAACTGGGTGACTGAGATAACCCATTTCCCCAGTGTACAGTTGTTTATAGTCTCAGCTGTGATAAGGTTTTACTTTGGGTGGTTTATGGCTAGCTCCTTTCCTTTACTTTTCCCTCCTGTTAAGCTAAACAAATGTAACAGCTGAAGTCAGAGTTCCTCTGAATCCATCTACACATATATATTCTGCTACACTTTCAACTCCCTGTAACAGATGTTAAGAATGAGCTGCTCAGAAGAGATCAAGAGATACCCTTGAGGCTTTGCTTGCAGGCACATCAGCCTCACAGGTGCTTCACCCTAGGATGTTCACCTATTGAAAACATCTGAGATAAATCCACTGATGTAGCCATTTGTGGCCTTGTACAGACATCAGCCCTTCACCAATCTCCTTAGATCAAGGTGGGAGAACTTAATCCCAAAAAACTTTGCTCTTTTACCTTTGGCAAAAAGGCCTGGCAACATAAATTGCAGGGCCAGACCAATGTTTGAGTAAAAGGTGATGGATTTACCCAGAAAATAATTTATCTAATTTCCTACAGATCAGTTATTTGTATCTCATCTTAGTTAAAATTAATCCCTTCCCATTAGTCATGTAAAGCTCTGCCTGTCTTCACTGAAATCTTCCAGAAATATAATTCAGAGTAGTAACCAAACATAACAGCAGTCAAACAGAATAAATCAAAGGGCATGGCCATGGTTTTGCCAGAAACTCATCTCATGTCCTCTTTTTTGTGATCTGATCTTTCCTCACTGGAGAGGAACAAATGGGAATTTTCCTGAAAGAATGCAGGAAGCAAAAAAGGCTTCTCCAAGCATCTGAGTGCTAGCTGAGCTTTTAATTACAGCTGCTTCAGCACTCCAGAGAAACCTTCCCAGGAAATTCCTCAAGTTTTGAATTGCTAATGCTATTATTTCATACTTAGGGAAACCCTCCCTTCATCTGGACTTGGGGATACAATACTATGGAAGGCAACAGGTTACAGAAGTTAAGGGCCCTGGCCTTTCTTTCTTCACTACGAGGGAAGTATATAGGAGGTGATTCTTCCAAACTATTCCAAGCACCTGGCACAACTGGGAGCTCAACTCAGGGACAAGTGATTCTCCATGCTTTGCTACATGATCATACAGACAAGGGAAAGGAAACTGGATAATTCTCTGTATCTGCTCCATGTCCTTATATCTGAACAGCTGTGGACAAGGAAACCCTTTCCTAGAAACTAACAACCACACAGCTGAAGTGCTGGTCTGCCATCAGGTTCCCGTATGGTCTGCTGACAGCAAACCAGACAGGTCAAGGCTGGCTTCCCTGGCCAGGCTGTAATAGCCTATGAAGAACTTTGGGGTTTTTTATTCATGTAATTCTTCAAGAAAATAAAACATTGCACAAATGAGATGCTGGCTCAAGATATTAAGTCAGAAAAGGAAAGAAGAGAATATAAAAAAAATATGTATATATTTACAGTGTAAATAATTGCTCCCATGCCTTTAGGGCCGAACCATCTCTGAGCTACAGCTCACATGTCTTCTAACAGCAATGGGAAATTATTTCCTCTGATTATAGTAATAGTATGTTCTCTTAGCGGGCAATAGAAGCCCCTTCTATCTCATCAAGCATGTTTTTACGACTTTGGGCCATTTGCTGCTCCATACAGCACAGGGAAACTCGTAACAAAATGTTGGGCTGATCCCTACAAGCTCCCACCAACCTCTTTCGGTTTCTCTCAAGGAACCTCAGGCTTCTGGAAAGTAATGGAGTTGCTTTAATTCCCTCACTAATGGCTGCCAGCAAAAGAGGTCTGCACCTGGCAAATGCTCTCAACAAATCACCTCAAACTGCTAGGAGCAATCCATACTAAAAAGGCTATTTTTTTCAGAGGCAGTTAGAAACAAAGTTGTTTTGGCTCAAAACCTTTTAGATGATATTCGATAAACTCGTTCTTTAAAAAACATGACATTATTTATGCTCTTTGTCTATCTCTTTTCTGACAGAAAATACTTTCCTTTCAAAGAGGGAAACTTGAATGAGGTTTCAAATATTGTTCAAAAGCTGTGTCCCAACATGCCTACTTCCTATCAAACATTTTAATCACACACAACCTCCCTTCCCCTCCCAAGTCACAGTACTGAAGTTTTCATTAAATAAGTCATCTCTTTATTCCTCAAACTAATTATATAGGTACATCTCTTTGGCTTTCAAATAAAGTTCTCCTGTTAACAGTTTGTACCCACTGGCTATGCTACTCTCAGGAAAGGCAGACGAGAAATACAGATTGGGCCAGACACAAAGGAAATGGCTGTGCACAAAGGTACACTTTCTGTACCGCACTACCTGGTTTCTGGTTAGGGGGATGTGTGTGACAGTACACAGCCGTCACCTGTGTGTGACAGTACACAGCCATCACCTTTGTGTGTTAGGATGTATCCTATTTCAGCTGAGAGTCCGTGCCGTCGCTTTCTTTAACAAAACAATGAAACACAGAGGAAGTGGGAAAAAGGCAAATGAGTGGCCTTCTCCAGCTTGGCTACTTTGTCTGGCTAGCACACTCCAAACTCCCAACTACAAGTGTGGGATCACCAGGACCCCCCACCAGGAACACCTCTGTGCCCACTGACATACAGTCAGTGAGGGACAACTGTCAGCAGCAGAAGGGAGGGCAGCTCAAGCACCTGTAAGCAGTGGCAGCCTTGAGCAATCTGCAATCTGAACACCAAGATGCCTCTAGTCTCTGCTCTTTTGGGGAGAGATGTTGACTCATCGTACTACAAGAAGGCTTCTACTTTTCTCATGTCATATTTTCACACAAATTAGTATTTTAGCTGTTTCGTAAGAAAGAAGAACATAAATAATATTCCCTGCATCATTTGTTTCTCATTGCTCTATGGAAAGAATTTCCTCTGTAAAGAGAAAAAAGGTGTTAAAACATGCAGTGTGCTAGTCATGTTTAATGAAGGTATGTGCTGCAGCTAATTCCCACCCTTGTGTCAATATCCCTTTTAACCCACCATCTTTTCGGCTACTCACGTTCACATATGTTTGTGCTCCCAGCTGTTGCAGGTTGCCATTGTTTCTGATTATATCCAGGACAGCAGTGATCACAGGTTTCCCCACAAGTGTTATGCTGACATTCACACTGAAACCTACAGATGAGAAAGGCTCTTAATGAAGCTGAATTTCAATGTTTTTTCTTAATTTTTTAAATAAAAATTATTATTTTTCTTAATTTTACTGTGGTCCAAGACTTACACATAAGTGTGAAAAGGACAGGATATAAACTCACATGTAAAGAGGTCTATCAGTAATACTGGAACATTTTGGAACTTTCATAAAATTCTTCACGATTGACTACAGTAGCCATGTAATTATGAGTTTATTAGCACAAATTACTTTTAGAGAACATTTATAATTGGATTTAATAGACTGGTTTATTAAACTATTCTAAAACATTAAATAAAGATTTAGGATGTATCCTATTTCAGCTTCATCCCAAGGCTTAGACTTGACTGACAGTAAATCAAAATATTTATCAACTTTATATGCACACTTTCATAATTTTTTCATTATGTTTTGTTTACAATGACTTTATCAGTGTTTTTAACAAACAAAGATCATAACCTCATCTATTATTTTAAAAATAGTGCACACTATTCATCAAGAAATTTATTTTTTTAAATTTAACTGAATAGCCTATGTAAAGAGCAGGCTTTAATTATGGGCTAGGTCTTACTATCATGCTTAGCTACTAAATCCTGGGAGGAACAAAGACCTTGAGACCGGAGAGGCCTTTTCCAATTTTCCTCTCTTATCTATGTAGTCTAATAATACAGGGGCAGTAAAATTTTCAAGTATAACCATCCTATTCCTGTAGATTTTATAACTTCTGTACTTACTTTCTCTAGCATAGACATCTGGAACAGACGCACCCTTCTCCTCACTTATTCTTCATTAAAACACAATAGAAAATATTGCATTGCCCTGATACAAGATTGTTTCAATGCTGTCATGGATAAGAGCAACAGCTGGTTTAAACCAGGTTTTTAAAAAATGTTTTAGATAGCCTGACTATTCAGTCACTTTCATATAGCAGGTGAGCCGAGGAGTCTGATCTAACTCTTTGTGAAATCAGTGTGGACATCACAAACTTGACAAGGAAAGGGAATAGTTTTTTTTTTCTAGTAATTACTGAAAGCCATTGAATCTTGGCTGAACTCAGTTATAATGCTCAATACATCTATGAAGTTCACTAATTTTGTTCCTAAGTTGGATTTCCTGCTGTAAGAGGTGATATCAATTCATGTTTTCCAAAAAGAACAAAGGGTTTCTAAGAATTTATTCAATCTGCCAAGCTTTTATTTCAATTAAAAAGAAACATTCAAGTAAAGACCTTTTATTATCATATTTCCCATTAAATATAATTCCTTCTTGACATGTTTTCTTGTCAACCATTAGTAGATTCTATTTTTTTTTAAATGTAATGGAAAAAATCCCTGTAAGACTGTATCATTCTATAATAAAAAAAGATAATTTGAAAATATTTATGTATTGCTTTTATCAAATCCATGTTATGCTCCGTTTACTTACTGGTATTGGTTTTCAGCACTCTTGGCCTTACATTCTTCAGCATGGCCATGGCAAACACATCGACCACCAATACTGATGTCCTTTATACTGTAGTAATACTGTGGAATAAGCACAAGAAGTGTTTATATGTCTTTCCTTACTTGTATTACGTCAGAAATACCAACATCAGGTTGTTAAATCTTGCTTATTAGAACTGTAAAGGCACAACTTTACAAAAAGCCAAATCAGGTAGCCCATAATCAACCTTCTGTTGATGCTGATGTCTCAGTATGAGACATCCAGTAAATCAAATACCCATGGGGTACCTAAAAGGAGCAGGCTTGTGCAGTTCACAACAAACACATGTTGCTGAAGCTCTCCATTCTCCAGCAGCTACACAGTCTCCAGTACCCAAGCCACCACAGTGTCAGTGGGAGTTTTGCCTGAGTACAAACATCAGGTTTTGGCTCCTTCCCAAAGCCTGTTCCAAGTCAGCTTGAGGATGGAGATGTAAATTACTGTCAACATATCAATTTGTGGGACTGTGGTCTGATTAACAAACAGGACATGCTGGTATGGGCAGTGTACTTTCCCCATTCAGTCAAAAACTATCACTAAACACTAGAAAAAGACCGAAATTACCAGCTTGGTCAAAATCACTCATGGCTGAGGATGGATTTGAAACTGTGAACTGAAGTTGCATCTCATCCCCATGCCTTGCAGGCATCCAGGTAACAGAGGATAAAAATTCAGTTGGTTCAACTCAGTGGAAATATTGTTAGTGTACACATTACAATAGCAACTTCTGCATAAATTTTTGTAGCTCAGAAGTTGTTTCTTTGTCTCCCTATAGCCAGGCAGTATATATTTCTTATATTGCAGTGCCCAAAACTGCACACAATATTCAAGGTGAGGCCACACCAGTGCAGAGCAGAGCAGGACAATCCTCTCCCTTGACAGGCTGGCGATACTTTGCCTGATGCCCCTCACAACACAGTTGGCTCCTGGCTGCCAGGGCACTGCTGACTCACATTCAACTTGCCATCGACCAGGACCCTCAGGTCCCTTTCCATGGCACTGCTTTCCAGCACCTCATTCCCCAGTCTGTCCGTACATCCAGGGTTGCCCCATCCCAGGGGCAGAATCAGGCACTTCCCTTTGTTGAACTTCATATGGTTTGTGATTGCCCAGTCCTCTAATTTGTCAAGGTCTCTCTGCAGGGCCTCCCTGCCTTTGATAGAGTCAAGAGGTCCTCCCAGTTTTGTGTCATCTGCAAACTTGCTTAGTATCCCTAAGTTTTATCTGTTTCTATAATAAGTTTAACATAAAGATTTTTCTTAAAACTATTAACTATTTCATAGACTTGGAAGGTCTCTACAATAAAAATTTGCACTCTCTTTTAGCAATTTAATAAAACACTTGACATTTCATTCATCTATCTGACACCCTGTGGCTAGGATAACATCAGAAGTTCTTCACACTAAAGCTGTGCTGCTCGCCAATTAAACTAAATACTGCATTTACACCTGCCTATGAGCAACATCTCAAAGTTTACTTAAGACAATAAAGGCAATTAATGGAACTGTTATCAAAAAACTGGAATAGCTTTATGTTTTTCAGTACCAAAACCCTCATGCACATTTGTGCAGGGCCTCACCCCAGGGCTTCCTCCAATTGTTACCAAATCTTCATTTTAAATGAAAAGGCTAAAAATAGCAATACAATACGAAGTCTACAATCTCTGTAAGTATATGAATTTCTGTCTGGTGTTCCCTTGAGTAAGCTGAATTTCCTTACCTTTCCCCACTGAACGGTAGTGGGACTTCAGCCTTCAAGCTCTTACATAGCCCAAAATCCAGAGAAAACACCTAGGCATCTCAAACTATTTGTGGAAGGATAGTAACTTGCAAGTACAGCCTTTGATTTCTGCTCCTTCAGAAACTCAGGTACCGTTTTCAGAAAATTTTTCTTTGGATACAAACAACAGAAAGTAGTTCCAAATGAAGTTGAAGAGATTCGGTTTCTCAGTTCCGGGTAAGATAGTTTAGAATATTTCTGCTTCGGCTCTTTATAGCTCCCATGATGCACCAAGCTTCCTTCCATATTCGAAAGCAGGGAATCAAGATGGTCTGTTACAAAATCATTAATCACTACTTCCCCTCCATAAATCTGTGCTCACCTAGTTACCTTCTTGTCTCAAATGAACTTGGAGAAAATATGGGGATTTAAAGGCATGTTGCAAACTTAAAACATTCAGACCGTTTTATGGTCTCTAACATGCTTTAATATGATTGTTGAGTATACACATCTCAGTGAAAACAGTACTTACTCTGCGAGTTACAGTGGGGTCTCGTTGAGCTTTGGATATCAAGTGTCCAAGAAGAGTATTAGTTCTGAGAAAACGAAGGCGGATGTTCGTTGCTTTTGTGAATTCTCGAAGACCAGGGGAATAAGTGAAGTTTTTTGCTCCTGGGCGCCCATTCACCAAAGACACTACAATCTAACAAAGAAGTAAGCACATTTTTGTTAAAATGTATCAACTGCAAGTGCCAACGGTGGCACAAAGTAAAATAATTTATCAAAGAATCCAAAAACTGACTATTGTTTCTGAACATATTTGCTGTAACAATGAGGCATTTCATGCTGAAGCCAGGATATTGGGAAAAATAGTGTTGTTAGTCTTGGACCCTCCTGAATTCTTATTATCCATATGGCCCATCGGAAAAAAAGAAAAAAAAAGTGCATCTCTCTGTTTTGGAAACAGTAGGTATTACACGCAAAAAGTACGTCTTAATAGGAAAAAACAATAGGAATAGTTGCAAATAGTAGTTCTAACAGTTGACAGTGTCAGTGGGAGTCTTGCCTGAGTACAAACATCAGGTTTTGGCTCCTTCCCAAAGCACATTTATTTTTGGGTTAAGGCACAAACATTCCTGGAAAATATTATTGTTACCAGGTCCAGTGCCTGCGAGTGTATTAATGGTCTTTAGGAAGAAAGTACACAGTGTTGCTTTAGAAAACCCCCTCCCATGAAAGCAGGTTTGTCTGACTTCCAAAACAAGGGCTCCAATACTTTTTTTATTTTTTAAAGAAACAGCTGCCAGCAGCCTAGCAATCATGAATCTCTATTGAATGAACAATCTAGTGTGTACCTACAGGGCTTAGTAAAAGACTTTCACGTATTTATAACCATCCAGATAACAGATTTCTATTTTCAAATGGCTCCTGTACTCTAAGGCATGTAAGAAGGGAATGATGACTGTTCCAACTGCAGCACAATTCCTTCAGAAACAGTCATAGAGCATATAATAGGAGATGGCACTAGCAATGTTCTTCTGTAGAAATTATCCTTTACAATATCGTATCAGGAAAATTTTACAGATACGTTAACAAAAAAATTCTATTCTAATACGAATCCCGAGATCCAAATGCTCAAAACTCTGGATAACTCTTGGCGAGTTTAGATCTGGATTCTAACCACAGCAGGAGTAAAAGGAGAACGCCAGGAGAAGCACAACCAATAGTTTAACATTCATTCAAATAATACAAGCCACAGTTCTGCCCAGCAAGGAACAATGGCAAAAATCAGAGCAACCTTTTCCAAACACATCTATTATATTATAAACATGCAGCATTTTTATACATTCTTTTTTAAAACAGCTACCTATTCTTGAATGGTAAATATCTGCTTCTATAGCTTTCACTCTCATGAGGAATTTAGGTGCACTAAGTTCTGTCATGCACATTGGAAGTGTTCAGAAAATGCAGTCACCACCTTCGAAAGCATACAGCTATAGTGAGGTATCTAAATTATGATAAATATCAACATGGGTTGCTCTGAGGAGCCCCTACCCCATAGGGAATGATGATATTTAGGAGGAGTCAGATCACCCTCCCAAAATCTCACCATGGTTATGGACTTACTAACGCAGATTCAAGCGGTCATAGCTGAAAAATTACTTTCAGCAAACTTCCAAAACCAATGCTGTTTGCTTCCAGCATTACACATCGCCTTCCTAAAAGCACTTACCTCTCCGTTTTCAAGAGGCAGAATGCGAGAGTACTCTGTGGTGCAAAGGACATCGCTGTCCCTCCTCACTGGAAGATTAGCTTCCTTTCCAAAGCGCTCCAAGCAATCTGCTTTTGAGTCTAGTCAGGCAAGAACAAAATTAATCTTATATGTGAAAATAAACACTACTGTTCTCATTTAAATTAACAAAAAAGAATCCCCTGTGCTTTCAGGTAAATTCTATCCCGTAGTAGAATGGTAATAGTGATTGTGTAGCTCAGCACAGAAAACTAGAAATTCCTAAAAACAATCATTTCTCTCCTCAAGCAATTTAGTGGTGTCTGACAAGACATGGCTCTGTATTTCTCATATCATCACAAAAAAAGATATGTAGGTACTCCAAAATTTTGCATTTGCATTTCATTTTGATTTTTGCAAGAAACTCCAGGGTCCCATGGGATGAAGGACCCTGCAGTTCTGACATACCCAAAAAATAAGACAAACAAAACAAATCAAGAATTCCCAAGAGAGTGAAAAAAATTCACATGCTGAGTTACACTTTCAAAATATCATACTCACACACTCTTATCACTAATGTACCGCATCTAAGAAAAGCAAAATGTATTTAAAATTCACTGTCTTCTCTGCAGGTGAAATCTTCAGCAAACCCCGTAGTTAGATTTGCTGAGTGAATGATTAAAGAAACCTGCCAACAAAAGGGCAGTGACACAAGGATTGATACTTACAAGCAAAATATTGCCAGGGACTGTAAGTTCTTCCAAAGTCCACTGATCTTTCTAAGACCCACAGATCTGGACGAGGAGAATTTGCAAACTTGATAAGGATATAGGCAACATGGAAGAGCTGGTAACAGAATATACATAGATCTTATCAGGAGCTTTTTCAAATTCTAAAGAAGTATCATAACAACAAAACTAATCCGAATAAACACCTTTTCCTTAGTATACAGGGAGAAGTCTATTCTCTGCAGTTTCGTTCCCATTAAAATAAGAGGACAGATTCTCAGCTGGCTACTTCACCTGGCAACATGCTCAAGTATAAGACAACTGCAATAGGACTGTGTTAAATGCCATCTCCTACATTTCAGAACAGATCTGTTATGCAGATGACTGACTGATTGAGTGTGTTAAAGGTATAGTACTTAACCTTGAAAAGTTAGCATCTCAACACATCACTGAACTAAGATACTTCTGCACAAGCCTGATACATCAGTCAATCACATAATTGTGCTTATAGTCAAGGAATATAAAACTTACGTAAAAGAAAATGCACAGACCCTTAACATTGGGACTCCTTTGCTTGTGTTTGATAGCAATCTCAGAAACCTGTTCCTCGTTCTAAGAATATTTCCTGATAATTTTGCCACTTGACAGACCTTTCAAGTAGAAGAAGCAAGCCATGCTAGAGTTTTGTGGGTATGAAATAACACAGGAGAGATGCTCATGACTGGTAGCTCATTCGTGTCTGAAACACCTCTAAGAGCTTCATCAGCTCAAGGTTCCCAAGGCCAAGGTGCTCAACGTGTGTCAGAGAGGTAGACCACAGAGACAGAAAGCTCCCAAACCTTAGAGCAAAAACGGATTTGACAAGAAAAGATGTCTTATTGTAAGCCTCTTGGTCATAAAACCCAGAACATCTGTAAAAACTATCTCTACACAAAAAACCAAACACAGATTGATTCTAAAGGTAATTTAAAATTTAAACAACCACAACATGGATAGGAGCTGCCAGTAAAAGTGAACCAATACTGAGGTACGGTCAATATTCAAGTGAATCTGCACTGGAATTTCCCCCTCAACAAGCTCACTTTAGAATTATCTGCTGGCAGGAGATTCTCACTTTGATGGGAGAGTTAGTCAAGTACCTGATGCCAGAGCCCCCACATCAAATACACCCAGCAGTTTATCTTTGCGCAAACCTCACAAATGTCATAACCCTGAAGCTAATACTTTGCAAACGTTACTAGACTCCAAACCACAAGTGCAATACAGGCTCTAAACCACAAACTGGCAACTGCATCTTTTTGGCATGCCTGGCCCATCCAGCTGCCAGCTAGGAACAGTTCAATAGCTATCACACCAACTGGGACCACCAAGAGGGATATTGGCCATACAGACATTACATGTCATCCAGTATGGCTATTCAGTGCAAAGACTGGTATACTTTCAGGAAAGCATAATACTTCTGAAATTCCTTAAAGAAATAAGGTGTTTAATATTCTTGTTTTAACTTGGCTGAATCTCTCAAGGGGCATTTATGTGTTCAAACCAGGTTTGCACTGGGCAGGCAACTGCCTATCTATGAATAGTCTTTCTTCCCTTATATTTTAAGGTCATTAGGAGTCCCATCCTTATGTGCATGTTAGCAAGGTAACAGTCTATGCTTTGAGTGACACAGATTTAATCAGGACAAATGATTAAATTAGAAATCTCAAGAGAAAACGAAGGGAGCATATAGACAATGTCCTGCCTTTTCCAGGGCTCCATTGCCTGTAGCCATGTAGTGGAATCATTACAACAATGACCTCTACCTACTCTCCAAAAAAGCACATGACATCTGCTTCAGCTTGTCATACAGTCATTATATTTTTCTACTGAGATGCTACTCAAGATGCTGACACAGCCATTCTCATCTCGTCCCTCACAAGAAGTGATACCTTCTCAAAAGAGTGAGCAAACTATTGGAGTGAATTCCACTTCCACAGTACTTCCACACTGCTGAAGAAATACAAGACAAGCCCACTTACACATCAGTGTCACTCTGAACTATAACCTTTCATATGCATCTAAAGAAAGTGGCCAAAATGAAGGTACACAACAGTACCTAATCAACATGTGGCACCTGTCAAACACCCGTATGCCACATCTGCTATCCAACTGTGGAATTTGCTTAAGCCTATGACTACTCAGTGTGTGCGAAATTGAAATACCGTCCGATATGTGTTTTATATGAGGAACTCTGTAAGTCTGGCAATGCTTAAAGAACTGCCTCCCAGCACCACTCTTTGCCCATTTCCACGCAAATCAGAAAATGGAAGTTAAAAAAAAAAAAAAGCATGGCAACTTCACGTTATCATTGTATATGAAAACCTTCAATTCACACGCAGGTCTCCTTACATCTCACAGTTTGAAATACTGCTCAGGTTTGTACAGTCACATTCAGGAAAGGCAAAGGAGTAGGTCTTGATAAAAATTAAATTAGTGTTAGGTAATGACAATATATCACCAAAACATAGTCACCATCCCTATCACCTACTTCTGACTTCACATGAGTGCCTACGACTTGGTTTTGACCTGGATCAAGGATGCAGAATAGCATCCTGAAGATCCAAATTTTCATGCCAGTTAAATACTGACCAAGTTGATGAATGGTCTCTCTCCAAATCTGATGAAGCAACAACAGAAGCAAATTAACCACTGGCTTAGAAAATATATCCTTCCTAAAGCTAAAAGAGTAACCTTGCTGACATAAGACCTAGAAAAACCAACTGTTATAGCCAATTTTAATCACATATTCTAAGCTGGCATTTCACTAGTTTAAATCTTGATCCCAACCTAAGACCTACCCTGTAAAAAAAGGCAGATTAAACTCAGAGCAATGTGTTTCTTCAGCCATTTAGTCTTGAGGAAAAAAAGAAAGTGTCCTAATTTTTGAGAAAAAGTTCATTTGGTTGCTTTTAAGCTGAATTTCTTTCACAAAAAAAAAAAAAAATCACAATTGTTCCTTCAAAAGGAATGTTAAAACTTTAAGCAAGCGTTAAAAATAACTGCTTTTTTGGTGCAACTATATAATAGTAAAAAAAATTTTCACCAAAAAAAGCCTGAAATATGGCCCAATCAAAATTCTTACCATTTTCTTATATGAATATAGAACTAAGTTTAAAAATAGCCAACAGCATTTTGTTTCCCTTACTGGAAACAATCCACTCTGGAAATGCATGCTTGAACAAGGATGTATTACTCTAAGTGTCAAACATCTTATCCTGTAATCTAGCAGCATAGTTCAAACCTGATGGATTATCAACAGTCGGAATTTAACTAGTTTCATATTGGTGTGACTTCTTCCTGTTCACTCAAGTTCGGATTTGAACTGTTCTTGCAGTCAGCAGCCTTGAAGATTCACAAAAACCCAGATAAAGTTTTTAAAAATCATCCAGTAGAGTGAGCAAAATGTCCTCCTCATCTGAGAATGAAAATTAAAATTCAGTATCACATATTACCAACATTACATTATAAAGACAGAAAGATTTTTACAGAAGCTCTTACAGGTGAATTTAAGATTGTATTAAAAGAGCACATTTAAATCAATTGAGAGTTACCCTGTACCACTATTTTTAATGATAAAATATTCACAATCTCTAACAGCATGCACAATACGTATTTTAACCCAACAGAAAGAAAACTTCCTGTTACCCATTGCATTCTCATAAGAATTCTAAAAATCCCAATAATACTGGTTTAAATGTTTTCTCTATTTTCTCCTTAAAAGTTTAAACAGCTCTTTATATAGGGAAATTTCCAATATTGGAATCCTAAAATACATGAGAAAATGGAAGGAAGGTAGATATACGTTTATAAAGGTATAGCACATTTTTCTCCACTCCTGACACCATAATCTCAAAACAGAATACTAAAATACTGAAATGACTTGTAAGATGAGTGCTTGACATAAACTAGCACAAAATAAAAACACGCTAAGTTCCGAACAATCATAATGCTGTGTGCTGCACCTGTAGGAAAAGATTGTTTTTCCTTTTTGGCTCATGACGAATAAAAAAACGTCCTGGAGTGTGGTAGTAACAAGAACCCAACTAAATCCAGGTAGAGTATCTATTTGAGGCGTTCTATAGATCTCAAGATGTGTTCAAAAAGATACCACAGCAATCTTTCTTCGTGTAATCTGAGCTGTAGAAGTATGGAGAACAGCTGTTTCCAGCAGGATGGAATTTCCTAAGACAGTATTATCAGATATATCTACACCACCAAAACCTCCTTCAACATAGAAAGACTGCTCCTCTAGGCTTCTGGCATTATCTTGAATAATGTGATTAGCGTTGCACATTACTCAGAAGAGACAGAAATCCGATGATCATTCTAAACTAAACTCAGATGTGGGCTGATAAAGGAGTGGGATTTATGGAAGAGTGAAGTGCTTGGCATTTGCTCCACACCTTAGTGCCACTGACTGCACCAGGTTGGCGTGAGCATGCCCATTAGTTTCCTAATGTGATGAAGCCTTAAGGTCTTGAGCGTTGTTTCCTCTCAAAGACCAAGCCATAAAAGTAATGATCTATTTAAACGAAATAAAAATCCCATACACTCTGGTTAAAATTAAAGGCTTTGATTTCTTGAAGTTGCGAAGAGGTAAGCACTCTCTTTATTCAAATATCTCAGTGGGAGTTCAGGCACCCTTGCAGATCCAGCTATGTATAAAAACTCCTGACAGTCAGTATTTGGCAACTCTCAGCAATGTATTTTGCAGATGAAACTGTAATATAAAACAATGCCAACTAGAGAGAGCTGACCCAGCCTTTCTGGCAGTTTCCAGCTACTCTTCTGGGCATGTGGAAGAGTAGCTATAGCAGAGGTGCAGAAAAAATCGTGTGTGGGTAGTGTCTAAAAGGCATTAGATCTCCTGACCGTGCTTAACTGTGTACACATATATACAGCAATGCCTCCACCTGTAAAGAGTGACAGTGACTGGAGAGGGTCCCACCGCACAGCACGCAGAAGTTATTCCTTGTGTGCCAGCCTCACAGCCTGGGGCGCAGAAGCACAGGACTTCCAGTGCTGTTCGGTTACCTCTGTGCACGTTGTATTCATATCATGCTTTCATTTAACTAGCCACTGATGCCAAAGAGCATATTTAGTTAGCTCAGTCAGTGCCTGTGCATATGCCTCATTGGCACGTCTGGAGATCTTTTCTCTATCCCAGCTGATGGCAGGACCAGAAGAGAGAAGCTCTCCATACATTTCACAGGCAATACTCTAGATGGAGGAACTGCTTCCAGAAATAAAAGGGTAGTCCATTCTTCAGGTTCAATCAGTCCTTGGTCTTTTTGCCAAGGCTGCAGGCAAATGCATCAACGACTGTCAATTATTTTCCTGAAATTTCTCATGCAGCCACTTTTCCACTGGGATTTGGACAAAGATCAACTCAATGCTCATAATTATTTCTTACATATGGCCTATTTCCTCACAGAACACTGGAGTTATTCATATGGGAAAGGATTTGAACGATTCAGCCCTCAGTTGTCCAGAAGAAAAATGTCCCCTTGTAAGGGCTATAGTCCAAAGTAAAAAGAACACAGTAGTACTGTCGGCAGTGGAAGGAAACCTAGGGAATTGCAGAAGGTTGGAGGCTACCAGCAGAGGTTCTGCTTTTACTATATTGTCTTGAGAGTGAGGTATTTAGAACAACATATCACAAAATGAAAGTAATGTGTAGGAATGAGTATGGAAAGGAAGGGGGGAGAAGCAGAAGTACAGACATGGAGGGATGCAAGTGAGATCAATGAATGGGAATAAAGATCTTCCTAGAGGGATGCTGAGCAAGAACTAGAGGATGACAGTGTCAGTAAAGCAAAGGAGAGCAAGACTTGCACAGTTTTATTTTGAGAATAATACCAAAGTAGAATAAAAAAATGCATTTTAAAGCCAATGGCACACATCTATTAATGCAAACATAGGGAAAAAATTCTAAGCCATTCAAAAAGGTTTTGATTAAAGCTTGAAGAAATCACAGCACATTGACTACATCTTAAAGGATAACATATGAGCAAGAAATAATGTATTTAATCTTCTCTGATTAAGGCTGGTAGCTCAGCTCTGAATGAGCTGCTTGTAGTGTGACTGAGGAATAAATGGAACATGTATTACCTGATATAACTTTTAGAAAATTCTATCACACAGCTGTTGCTTGATCAGTTGAAGTTGTGTTAATCTAGAGTTTACACCTTACTGTGGTATGAGCCAAAAATCACAACTAACTTCAAAGCATACTGTTTTGTGGCGTGAACCCAAATGAGCTTCCTGCACAAAGTGAAATACTCAGAACCAGAGTTCTCTAATATGAAGTAACACTTCTGGGCTGTTAGCATCCCCATTTTTGGGTACTGCAGGGATGATATAGTTCCTTTCCCAGACTAAAAAGCCCCTTTTCTCCTCAGTGTGAACCACAGAGCAGGGCTCAGTGTTGCTGTGGATTCAGAGCTGAGCAGGGGCTCCAGAGGAAAGGCTCTGACTTACTGCTGGGGCAGTTCTGTAGGACTGCAGAAGCTTCATGCAGTGGTTCTCGTGCCTTAATCCGTAGGACTTCTCAGTGTTATTATAGAGGTTATGCAATTTCACACCAGACCTGGGTCTAATTTCAGGGTCAGCAATAATACAAAGTCTTCAACAGTCAAGTACAATGAGTGCAATGACTGTTTTTGGAAGGCCAGTTCAATAGAGCTTATGATAAATCTCCCACCACCTTGACAATTTCTCCCTATGGGAGAAGGGCCTACAGGACACTGTATTTTACAGAGTGATAGTTAAATTAACTGTAACTTCAGAAAAATTTAAAATTATTATGTCAATCCTTTGTAAGTTAAGAACAACTGTTTTTAATGACAACAGTTAGCCAGAGCTAATTATATTCACCACAACAAATACTGTTTGCAAACCTATGGACATAAAGGATTGTTATAAAATATAAAAATTAAACCCCTACCGTATAAAAGCAACTCAGAAGATGTAACAAACTGTTACAACAAGGCTTTTTACAAAATATCCATATGCTTTAACTGGTAGAAAACAAAATCATCAACTCCTCCACAGGCCACAGCACTTATCTTAAATTTATGGTTGAGTTTGCCTCCTTCCCTAATAAAAGTACTAATTTGGACCTTACATTCCACTGTGTGCCTTTAATTTATAACAGTGACTAATAACATTGTTACGTAAAAATTATTCAAAGTATTAGTGTACAAGACTTCACCAAGCCTGAGTCTTTCAGCACTACATTAGTGCCACAAAAGCACGGTAAAAGAAATTTACATACAACTAAAGCAACAATAAAATTCGTGGGCTATATTTTCTGAAGCGTAATATTTACACATTTCTTTTTCATCATAGGCTATCCTGAACCTTCATCTTCTTCTGAAGTCAAAGTTCAAAAAAATACCTGGGGGAGTGTTACTGTAATATCTGCCGAGCATTAAGCAAGCCAAAGATGAGGGCACACCTGCTAAAACTAGGCAATCCAAAGAGTCAGGGGAAGGGCAATGAACTTCAGCCAGACATTCTGAATTCAGAAGTTTAAAACATGGTGAAAACTACATCAGGAAAAACATGACCAATTAAAGGAATAACTGAGACTTCATTTGATCCAAATATTTTAAACAAGTCAGGAATAGCAACAGTGTAAGCAGGTATGTTAAGAGAATGGAGAGACAGCCTCAGGGATCAACATTATAAGTGTTATTCAGAAGGACTGTGATTGATTAGAAGTGTAACTATAGTACAGAAAAGTCAAAAAGGGAAGTAAAGCAGGGCTTTTGCTTTAAGGTTTTTTCTTTTTCTCATATTACAAAGTGCAGCAAAATGAGCATTCTTCTAGCAGAAAGCTTTAGTATCCTGAAGGGATTTTGACTTTCAAAATCAGCCCCAGCCCTTGTGAAACAGAAGCAGCACCAGGTGGGTGTTCTGTTCCAACTCCATTGTAGCAAGTGCTAAAACTTCCATCGTGGTACAACTATTCCATTAAATATTGTCATAAGACCATGGCAAAAGGCTCCACTGGGACTCTGCTCTCAATCATAAAGATATAAAGCAGGAACATGGTAAATTAAAAGCTTTTGACTTTGCACTAAATTCTGCTTCCTCTAATTGTGGATACTTGATGACCAGCTTGCACGCAGTCATTGCTTCCCTGCATGCATACGTACCTTACTCATTGTCATGTTCTGCACATGCAAAAACATTTCCATATTTTGTTTGCAAAGAAAGGTGACTTGAATTAAAAAACAAAACAACCAAACAAACGCCAAAAAACCCCCCACAAAAAAACAAACAAAAAAAACCAAAACACAAAAAAACAAAACCAAAGAGGAAAAATACTCAGTGAGGAAAAGTACATCGCTGCTATCTTTTCAATATTACAGCCTGTGGTTCAAAGTATTTAGACACATATCTAACTTTTAGATTTATTTTTCCTTAAAAACCATAACCTTCATCTCGGCTCACCTGAAGGGGAACTGCACTCTGAAAAAATGTCTCTGTTAACTAAGAAAGTCTGCATGACTAACACACACCAAGCTCTTAGTATTTAGGACCCTGAAGTAAGGTAAGGTGAATTGGGGTCTCAGTGTTTACCTGTTCTCTTGAACACACTTACTCTGCCACAGTGTTTAATGTTGTTCTTTGTTAATAGTATTGTGTGCTACTACATGAATTTGGGGTGTGAGAATACTAAGCAAAACGTCAAAAGTGAATCTCAAATTCAAATAAATCCTGGGATTAAGCTGTAACTGCATGAATGCAAATATAAGATAATATCCCTGAAATGGGGCAAAAAACCACCATATGAATCCTACGAAACCCTCATCCATCCAGCAGCTAAAATGATTCCTTCCTGATCACAAGACCTGAAGTAATTTTCACCTTTGTCTTGGGTTTTTCTTGTTTCCAAGTAAGGGAGTTCAGAGTCACCTTCCCAAACTGTACCAAAGTAATGAGAAACACATATCCTCCTGCTAAGAAATCCTTTAATAACTACAGGAATCTTAACACAGAGCAATTGGTCTACAAGGAGTCTTATGAGAAGTGGGCACTCAGTTCATATCCTTCCCCTGAAAGAAGGAGGTTTCTCAGAAGTTAACTCTGCACATAAAAAGTATGATGTCTGTCACTAGGTTCTCCAAAGAAGATAACAAGTGCACAGTCAGAATAAAAATTTTGGATGGAGCAACGTGCTAAACAAGAGGGTGATGATGATGCAGCACAAGTATTGGTCACAAATACACTGGGTTACACCACAAGACAAATTACAGCCTGCAACCTAATCCTGTGTCTTGCAGAGACCCTGACAGATACAAGCAGTTCAAAAAGCAAGCTCTGCCTTACTGGGAAGTGATTGCCTTCCTGTGCCTATTCATAGCACCCTGCTCTGCATTCAGTGTCCCAACACTGCATGTCCAGCCTGAAACACACATTTCCCTGGAGTTTGCTGGAAAAGAAGGACTGAGCAACTTGCTTCACAGGAGCACAGAGCAGCAGGGATACAACATCCCCTCAACTGGACAGTGTAACAGAAAGAGCAACAAAACTCAGACAGGTCCAGCCACTGTCTGCCAAGCTAATGCGGATGCTGTGGCCTCAAAATTCATTAGCTCCTACATAGCTCTCCTTCCTTTCATGGCACAGTGTACAAAAGCAACTAAGAAACTAGGCGTGTTATTAGTGTAATCAATAGAAATATAAATTAAGAACTCGCAGCAATTTGGTTTAAACTACTGATATCCTCCATCTTAAGCTGTCTGCCCTTTCTGCACTGCAGCTATACCGGATACAAAACCACCTAACGAAGATATCCTCAAAATGAGAACCATTACAGACATGTGAGGAACAGGAGCATTAAAACACCATGTAACAGAAGATGTAAAATAAGTTGCACCTGAATCCCCAACAAAATGGTAGCCGAGTCTCAGAGACAAACATTTGCTTAATTATCCCTCCCTTTGCCGTCAACTAAATTGAACGCCCACTCAAAAAGTCCTGTCCAATATAATCAGTCAATAAACAACTACTACTGTCCAAAACATATATATGCAGACATATACATATATTATGCAGACCCACACATGTATTTATAGTCATATATATTCAGCTGGTGTGAACTTGCACAGCGCAACTAATTTCACTGGATCAGTGCCCAATTATGGCAGCTGAGAATCCATCCCCGTGACTTAAAATACATATACAGAGGCTTTACTCAGCTACTTGCCCATCACTTGCACAGGAAATGTGGGTGTTCATGTTACTGTCTCATTACTAATTAATATTACATTGGTTTTGCTGTCCCTTCCCTTTTAGACCATGTTCTCGGTATTTGTCTGTCTATCATGAAGATCTTGCTGGATAACAGAGAAACCAGAAGGACCCCTGAGGCAAAAGCAGACTCCAAACATTATTCTCAAAACATGTACATGCACAGAGGTCGTGGAGTCTCTCTCTGTGTTCATAGAAAAGGAAAATACTAAATGGAAGATAGAGCCCTCAACTAAGAGGTCCCCCCGCGTAACCTCAGATTAACAAGTTAAAATGTCTGTGCAAGAAAGCATACCATCATTACATTTATGTGATGCCAGTGGCAAGAACCCCTACCTTCAAAATTCCTAAAGGAAAATAATAACTTTAATATAGTTAACTCGGCAAAAAAAATACAGAACATACATCAGACAAAAAAGCTCTGATGCTGGAAGTTAAAATCATCAGTTCAAAAGTCTCTCCCAATTGCAAAGCGTATTTATAAAAGCAAGAAATGATCAAACCTCACCCAACCGCTCATGCACTTACCTGTCCTAGATCTAAAGTGACATTGACTTCGTTGTACTTTAAGCCCATGGAAAGAGGAGGGCTCTGCCACCAGCGCTCCGTGCCATCAATTGCATTGGTTATCGGGTGAGCTTTGCTGGGATCAGCAGCATTGCAGTAATCACAGAACTGGCCCTGAAACACAATAAATTAAAAAGACGGTCTCAGATGAAATCTTACACAGGCGGCTGTTAACTGAGATTCTGACCTAGAGCATTGACTAAAAGTGGGGTTAAATTTTCTTTCTTTGTATAGTATAATTTTTAATGCATAAATTATTTCCCCTGGCAATTAAATTACACACCCATACCCTGAAACACACTAACATTTATGTTACAAACAAAAATTTCAGAACCTCAATAAGGGGGCTACAGTAAATCTTCCTTTACTAACCAATTTATTGACACTTTCGTGAAATTACCTATATGACATCTACAGTGGTGTCTGCAGGAAATTAATGAAACAAAGCTCCTTAGAACTGGATTAGGACCAACAAACAAATTCTCCTCAATTGTCCCATGAAATATCCACATACGCACATAGCCTGGTAATATGGTAACATAAAATCATAAAAAAAACCCCCTCCGTTAATTGCCTATAAGTTTGATGTTACAATTTTATTACACTGTTTTCAATTTTTTTCATGCCATTATACTACATTATGAATCAGAAGTTTCTGAACAACATGTACTCATGGAAAATGCAGCAGATCCTATAGACTGTTCCCTTTAAGTTTCCCTTTAAAGAATCCCATTGTATCCTAATTTCCAGAAGTTACTGCCCAATTGCCAGTGCACAAGTAAAGCCACACTCCACAGATGCCCTTTGAGAGTCTCTTTGTACAACAATGATGAATAAACTTCAGGAAATTTAATTGTCTTTTGATTTCACATCTTGGCTTGCCCCACAAGCTATTTTTATCTCCAAGAAAACGCATTTTACAGTCCACTAAGATTAGTGCTGAAGCACTGTAATTAGTTAGTATGGAATCTTTTATTGTCCCCTTCATTGCTTATTCCAATCACTGGGTGGAGATAATCAGTGAAAATGCTAAACTGTGCCAGGCACAGATCTCTGTAGAACCCCAGTAGAAAAAAATGACATTTTCATTGAATGGCAGTACACCCATCATGGTTACTTGAGTCAGACAGTTGCTTAATCCATCAACCTGTGAGGTGCTGACATTGTTGGACTCCCAGTTAAAATCAAAAGAATGAGGCAAATGTTACCTTATCAACTTAGCATATTTTCATCAAAAACATGACAAATGTCTTGTAGTTTCTGCAATCCACACGGCCTGGCATGACGCAGGTTCCTACCCTTTAAGAATTAAGAGAATGCCATATAACTGCCATTATTTTATTTGTCACTGCTGTCAGACTAACCAGTGTGAAGTAACTAGAGCAATCACACTTGTCCACTTTTAACGGAGGAATAACATTAGGGCTCTCACAGTCTTGCTGGGAACAGTCTTGCAAGCTTGGTGAATTTAAGATGTTTATCTCTAGCGGAATTTATTTAACATCTACCATAGTTACTAATGGATTGGAAAATACTGTATCTATCATTCTCATGTGATACAAATACACCATCTTGTGTCTTTCAAACACAAAACATAGATATTCACTGAATGTTTTTTCATCGATAGCAGTAATTTCAGTGTCTGCATCTAACAATACTTCCATCCTCATCCTCCTCTTCTAGAAAGCCCAGAATATGATTCTGTTTCTAGAGGCCACGTCTGCCATTACCTGTTCTGATTCAGCACTGCCAGTGCCAACCTGACTGAGGGTTAACTCTCAAGAATTCAAAGAGTTGTTTAGAGACTTCAAACTCACATAACACAAGTCAGTTAACTTTATCTAGGGTCATGTTATAACACGATCCTCCTCCAGCTCCGCTAGGGAAGATGATTTGGCTGATTTTCATATGAACTGCCAGGACACTGCTGGATTCAGGTAGTTTGCTGCAGCAGATACCACATCAGCCCGTGCTAGCCACAGGCAATGTTGCCAGTTTCTGCAGTGATGACAAAGAGAATCATATTGCTCTCTGCAAAATCAATACCCTGAGAAACCAATCTATGCACCAACAACTGCAGCTACTGACACATCATAGCATCTTTCCTGACAAATGCATGCTCGAGTTCTGACATATATGTTACAACAGTACAAGCTTCCCTAAATAGCTTTATAATGTGCTTGAAACACAGTTTAAATTCACATTCGCGGTGATCAGGCTGGAAATACATAGGAAACAGTTGCTGCTACAGCAGTTTCAGCTCTGATCTGGAAATAACCTCAAAGAAAGGCTGAATGAGTAGCAAACAACGGGGAGTATTAAAAGCAAGCATTTAATTTACACGCACTGATGTGATTTCAGTATACCAGAGTACTCGATCTGAACTCAAGATACAATCTTTTTCTTTTTGGGCACATAATTCAAAGAATTTCATTGCAACAGCTGGAGTTTCAGTTATTTAAAACTACATTCCAGCAACCCTGCCAACTAGGCAGCAAAACAAAAAATGAAAGAAAAAAAATTATTGGACAAGGCAGCCTTCCTTCTCACTGACAGTATCTCAGGAACTGCTACAGGACACATCTCCATTCCAGGAGGCTGGGCCTCGAGACTTGGTCTGATTTTGGCTGCAGTTCATCAGGCAGGCAGGTGTGCATTTGCTGTGACCTTGTTACCTTCCTTTCCCCTGCTTCTCCTGAGCGAAGGAGGAACCTGGAACTGCATGAAAGAGTTTGCTGAAATACCCCAGTGTGGACCTGAAACACCCAGGGATGAAAATGTCTTGCCTGTAAGTTATGGAAAGTGACAACAATGAAGAACTTGTTCATTATTTCATACCTAGCAGTTCTGTGCCCACTGGCAGGGCAGGACAGGTATGCAGTTAGACTTTAATGCACACCCGCACACCGCTGTGGACAGACTGGCAGGCAAAACCAGGCATGCCATTTATCTATCAGCTGCTGAAATATTTTATACTCTTGTGCATTTCTTCACTCAACACTGTTCTTATTAAGTTATTGTCCCACATGGCAATGTGCTACATAAGGGAAATACGCTGCTTTCCAGAGAATATGTCCAGCACTGTCTTAAGAGCCTTAGTTCAGCTGCCCAGGAAGGGACTGTCCACCCCACTGATCACCTTTAAACAACCTCCAAATGCTCCTTCTGGATTTGCTGGATATTACAGGCCTCATTAAAAGACACTTCACCAAATGACAAGCTGAACAAGAATGACCAATGGCAGAGCAGTGGAAATAAAGCTATGTCTGGTTTTCCTCTCTTTGCCTCAGTTAGTTAGCACTAACAACAAAGCTGTCTGCTCCCTTTGACAGAATGAGGATCACCCTCCACACCTCCTTTCCAACTTCTCTGTTCATAGAGCAACAGCCACAACCCAGTGTTGTAGAGGAGA
The DNA here is from genome assembly GCA_013396775.1 of Cephalopterus ornatus. Lineage (NCBI taxonomy): Eukaryota > Metazoa > Chordata > Aves > Passeriformes > Cotingidae > Cephalopterus > Cephalopterus ornatus. Next base: position 81,270 of record VZRE01008092.1, read on the forward strand.
CAAAAAGAGAGTGACTCAAGTGTGTAGAGTCACTTGAACTTGAATCAGCCCAACACACTGGCTATTACACCTATCACTTTACATAAATGCCACATGACCTTCCCTCAGACTCCCTTAAGAAACAACACATTAATACTTCTGCTGATTTTAAATCCTTCTATGCTTAGGTTCTCTAAAAGCTTAATGTACTTCTCTCCAATTTTCCATGAAAGAAGAGATTCTCTTTTTTACAGTGTCTTCGAAAGTGTGAGGTGAAGCGGCTTGAAAATATGCACATTGTGCTGTTATCATATTTTCCGTTGTTGGATTTCCCTGGCCTTTTGAAAGACCTCCCAACCCTTGTTGAACCACAACAACTACTGGTAAATCACAGAAGTATTCATGTTATGTATCTCAATGGAGCTTTGTTAAAACTGGAGAGAAATGCTGCTGTATCCATGCTTACACAAACACTGTAAGAGGCACAACATGCTTCCTTGTGCCAGGGCTGAGCTATCTCAGTTTCTCCTTCTGAGTTTCTCCTTCTGAGAACTTGAATTGGACATGAACCATAACAGCTCTCTAACCTAGGACCTGCAAGTCAAATATTTAACAGGAGGAACTCCCTCCTTTCTAGCCTCCCTCTTCCTTTATACAGCAAACCCTCATTTCCAGTTGGGTGTTAGTATATAAAGGGAATAAATACAAAAACCATCAATGGCAACGTCCATCACACAACAGGCTTCATTCCTCTTGCTTGGCATGTTTTTCTGGTGTTTGCTTTGGCTGATTTTTATTATCCTGTGATTTCTGACATTTCAAGGCATGTCAGTATGAGATTTCACTGCAGCAGTGGGCTACAGCAAGTTGCTGAGAGATTTTTGGGCTTGCTGTTCACCTGGTGGTATCATTGTTTCAGACAACTTTAAACGTGGGTGTTACATCCAGTATGGAAGGATTGATGCCTCAACTTCAGAGGTGTGTTAGAAACAGAGAACCAAGCAGTTTCCTGATCATCACAACTCTCTTTTGTAACCTCAGTTTAAGCACAATAATACCCATGTCCCACTTTTCCTATTAGTAAAAGTGTATATTACTCAGCCTGTAAGCATCTCCACACCACTTTGAGCTTTTTCTCATGACTGAGAGCAGTACACAGATATAAGGTAAACTGAGATTTCATGGTGCAGCAGGGAGTCATGGCAGAGGGAAGCCCAGAGCAAAGCACACTGCTGGCTGTGGCTGCCTAATGAACTGCGAGGGCAGGCTGAATAATGGTGCATGCTCCCCTCTGGCATGACAAGAAGTACATATGCTGCACCTTCTTAGTCCTCTCCCCCTTTCTTGAGCATCTATTCTCATAAAGAAATGAGATAAACAACTCTTTAATCCACTGCAACCGCTTCTGAAACCACATATGAAGGGTTATTTCGCTATTAAAGATACAAGCACCTCATAAGACTTTGAAACACTAGCCCTTCTTCCAAGATGCCAAAAACTGAATTGCATTCTTTCTGTATTGCCTGGAGTCAGGCAGGGGACCTTAGAGCTTTCAAAATCCCTTTCAAATTGCAGTTTCATTCTGGCTCTCTTCTCCTACCAAGAGAGAATACTAATAAAATAACTTTGGAAGGTCTGACGCTTCAGGAAAGTCCCCCCCTTGTAACACAGCTCTGATCAAACTGATACTGAGCATCCATCGTGGTATATCAGTTTGTTACTCGTTCCTTACTCTCTAACAGACATGTCACTACAAGTTTCTACCAAACGAAAAATATATTTCCATTAATCCTTTACCGGGAGTTTTGAACTTTATTGTTATCTTTCTTGTGACTGGCACAAAATGAGTGCAATAATCTTGTGCTATGCTAGGAGAGAACAACACGATCGTCGCTGCCCTCCCTGCTTATACTCCCTGTCAGAGTCCCAAGGAGTCTCTGGCTTCCTCCCACAAGCAATGCAAGGCACAGACGATAAGCCTCACATTTAGTGTTTGCAAAATACCACAGAGCCACAAAATACTTGGCTAAACCCAGACCTCTTTTCCCGTCGGAGGGATGTCCGCTCTCCAGCGCGCGGCTACCACTGCAGCCCCGCCCCATCCATCCGCCGCCGAGCTCACTTCTTTACACCCAGAAGCATCACGCTGCTCACCGCGGAACATGGGCCACGCGCTGGGGCCACAAAACACCGCCTGGGTACCCTCTAAGGCACTTCCAGGTGCCCGGCGGGACGAGCAGCTCACGCATCCCCGGGAACAGCCGCAGCACCGTGTGCACCGCGGCCATCGGGCCCGGAGGGGAAGCGGCCGCTCCCCGCGGCGGGGGCGGTGTGGGGGTGTGTGTCTCCAGAAGGTACCGGAGCACCTGAGGGCAGATGTGCGGGCAGAACCGCCGCTGCCCGTCTCCATGCTGCCCAGCTCTTCGCTGCCTGGGCTCCCGCCGGTCCACGCTCCCTTTCCATGCCCGTGGCACGCGCCCAGCCAGGAGAAAACGAGACCACGCATGCCAGGGTAGCGCCAGCCCCCCCTCCGATCCCCCAAAAGACACACACCGCCGCTCCGCAGCACCAGGACGCGGCGCGGGTTAGGGAGCAGGTGCGAAGGGAAGGGGGTCCCGGCGGCGCGGCCCTCCCCGTCCCCTCGGGCCGCCCGGTTACCTGGATGGCGCGTCCGAGGGGCGCGGCGGCCGGGCCCCCCACCAGCTTGCAGAAGAGCTCCGGCCGCCCGTCGCCGCTCGGCCCCTCCCCGCAGGTGGCCGTGGCCCAGATGTTGGCCGCCGCCGCCAGGTTGAAGTAGGGCGGGTGGAGGCTGAGCCCCGTCCCGCGGGAGGCGCCGGGCTCCGGCTGCGCGGGGCACAGGGCGAGGAGCGGCGGGAGCAGCGCCCAGAGGAGCGGGGAGCCCGGCGCCGCGGCCATCCTGCGCCGGGCTCTGCCCTCGCCGCCGCCGGGGCGGCACTGCGGCTGCGGTGGGCGGGCGGGAGCACAGGGAGAGGGAGAGGGAGAGGGAGAGGGAGCAGGAGAAGGAGCAGGAGCCGGCGGGGGGCTGCCCGCGCTCTGCCCGCACCTCCCTCACGCCCTGCCTGCCTGACTGCGCTGCGCGGGCTGGGGCGGGACGAGACGCAGCCCCGGTGCGGGGCGGGCCGCGTCCCCCGGGCGTGCGGGTGCGTGGGACGGGACGGGGCGGGACGGGACGGGGGAAGGGTCTCCGGGCCGCCGGAGTTGTCCCAGGTGTGTGCCCAAGCGCCCGGCTGCGCGGGCGTGCCGAGAGGTGCCACCCCCCGGCTCAGCGGGCGATCTCTGATCCTCCTTTTCCTGGGTAAGTGTGCGGGTTAGTATTTTGGACAGACTGTGGAGAAATCTCAGAGCATCCCGCCCTCGTTATTTGTCCACAATACAGTAAGTGGTGGATGCCCCATTCCTGACAGTGTTCAAGGCCAGGTTGTATGCGGCTCTGAGCAACCCGGTCTGGTGGGAGGTGTCCCTGCCCAGGGCAGGGGGGTTAGAACGAGATGATCTTTAAGGTCCCTTCGAAGCCAAACCATTGTGTGATTCTGTGATAAGTTACCCCGACCTGTCATGTCACATACAGTGAGTGACAAGTTAAGGTTTCCCAGCCTTCTCCTTGAGCAGGGATACCCCCACACGAGGTATACCCTTCTTCTCTCAGCAGATCCTCAGGAAGATACCCTGCGTGACTGTGCTGCAGAAATTGCAGCTCCTCTTGCCATTTACAGTGTTCTGAGGCTGCTGGAAACCGTGCAGCCTGGGCCACCCTGCTGCAATGCACAGCTAGTGAAATGGGTGTTCCTGCTCATCCAGAGCAGACAATGAGCCTCCTGTCTTTTTGAAGCTATTTGACATAGCCTTTGGATAACACGGGAGCTGGAGGGGATGCTGGGGAGGGAGAAGGAGGCCAAAGAACCATGTCTCTGTATCAGGATTTACACTGCTTAATGGCACTGCTATCCTAAGTTTCATGCCTGTTCACATTTCCAACCCCATGCATACCCAGTGTTCAGTTCTCTTAACCAAATTTGCAATATTTAGACAAAAGATATGGTTAGATATACATACTTACAATATTTTAATAGTGACTCATGTTAGTTGCAGAGTATTTCATAACTTTATGAAATCTTTGCTACATGACACACAGCAGTAGCAAGGGAGATCCTTGGTGTACAGTTTCAGGAAGCACCAGACACCAGCTACTGATTTTGCCTACAAGAAAATATCACCACCCTTGTTTGTTTACCACTATGGCTTTAGCACCCCATAGAGACACATCTATGGGAGACAGTTTTTGTGTCCTCCATAGTAAAAGCTGGCTTTCAAAAATGCAGCATGCTATCAATTCAGATATATCAGATTTCATAAACACTTTCGATCTCTAGAGCACCTTAAAAATACTCTCCTTTTCCAACTGTGACATTGTGGAAAGGAAATTATCTTATTGCATGTGTACATCATGTCATTTCGTACAATAGATTGTATTTCATAAAAAATATGAGAGCTTCGAATACAAACAAATGCTCCATAAAACAAAATTCCATGCTATCAGATAGGATAGCCACTGGTCTTTTAAACTATTTCTTGAAAACCAGTTAAATCCAAAGTATATCTTGGAGTAAATCAGTTTTTAGAAATGGAGATCTGGAAGTATCTGATATAAAGTCCAGAGCAAGCAAGCTCTTACAAAGGCCTGCACAGGTTTTTTTGGGTAATTCAGGAAATCCTTTGCAATCTCATTTTAAAGAGAAGATTCTTGTGAGCTGTTTGGTAGGTTGTGCAGCACAAAAGGCAGTCCTTGCTCACAAGAGATGTCTATTCTCAAACAGGGAGTATCACAGAATTTATTGGGAAGTATCACACGAGAAAATGTGGCTTACCTGAGCGAGAACTGAACAGTTTAGTAAAATAGTAACACATTCTTGGATCTGGTTTCCTAGAAGTTAAAAACAGGAATGAAACTTTGTAAACATTCACAAAATTAGCCTATCCGATAGAAAAAGAGAGGAAAAAAATCTTCCTGTTCTAATCTTCCTGTTCCTTCCCTCATAAAATTGTCTATTTTCCTTAATATATAGGAACATTTAAAAACATTTTGTTGGCTTTCTAGGTGATTTTTCTGTTCTTTCATTAAACATTAAACACTTATGCCAAACAAGCTTTTTTTTAGTTTGGTGTGTTTTCTAGAAATGGAGATCAAAGTGCCACCTTCTAGATTTTCTTGACAAATCTCTAGAGATACCTAAACATGTGGGCATATACTATGAAAAATGCTATGACAACTTTTGCCTTTAACTCAAAGCAGTTGCGGAAAAAATGTTTATAGCAGCATTCCCAACACAGGCACTAAATAACTTGATTCCTATACAAAGTGACCAAAAATTTTATGCAGAGACCCTGGGACTAGGTGAAGCCAGAGTGAACTATTTATGTGAGGAAGCAGACAGAAGCAGGAGTGTGGATGTGTACATGGAGATGATGATGACAGCACGGCCTGTCTCTAGCGGGTGGAAAACTGAAAATTTGCAGTGCTATCCTGGTCTGGCAGCACTGTGCAGGCTGCAGTACAAACATGTGCAGTCATGAGTCTATCCTGGCTTTTGCGGGACTTCAGGATCACAGGAAGTAATGGTAAAATAAGAGCAGAAGAGTGAGAAACTTTTTTTATTGAATGGAACTCTCCAAATTTCTAAACTCTGTATGTTTTTTCTTTTTTTTTCTTTTTTAATCTATTTTAAGCCACAACCAAAGCCAACAGAAGTCCACAGAAAAGCACTTACTGACTTCACTGAGTTTTGGCTCACCCCATCTAATGTAGAACTTCATCCAGTAAAATGGTCACTATCAATAATTCATGCGATGATACTTCATCTTCCCCTCATGTCATCTTTTGCTGTAATTACAGGTTCTAGAAACACAGGTAAGAATTTATTAGCTGGCAGTTCTCATGTCAGCATATAACAGTGCTTCTCTGCAGAAAATGCTCTTCTCCGGTTACGTGCCCTTTTTTCCCCCACAGTAGAGCCTCTCCTCCTTTTTCCTTCAGCCTTTATAAGATTTACTTTCCTTGTTTCTTCCTGTCTGCAAGGAGTAAACTTTGTTAGTTGATTGATTTATTGAATAAATGTAAACAATTGAAAATGTTTCTGAGTCTGTATTATTTTAACATAAACAGATTACATTACATTAGTAGGCATTTGTGCTACTATAAATATAGATCATTCTTTCTATTCTGAAATATGTTCATTTAAAATTTCAAGTCAAGAATGTTTGTTCAAAATTAGCCTTGCTGATATAACTTCTCTGTTTCATTCTCTTAGTGACATGTGCCGTATAGGACATCTCATCTCCTACTGCTGTTTCATAAATATTATGTTATAAACCTTCAGTGAAAATGAGATCATCAATAGATAGTCTCAGTGAGCAATATTTTTTATTACTCACTGAGTAATTAGTGGTACTATTTAGCTCCTATTTTACCAACCTATGTTGCCACACCGGGTGATATGGAAATTTGCTTTTTTTTTTTGAGATAGTAATGAATCAATATGCCAGCAGGTAGCTAGAAAGTCTCTCAGATTATTTAGTCCTTAGTCTCTGCTCAGTGGTCATTAAAGATTAAATTGTGTGTCTTGTACCCCTGTAAAAGTTTCATCTCTGGCATTTATGTTGAAGCCAGTCCTAAAGATTTAGTCTGTGGAAGAATCTTCCTGCAAAGTACTGAACCTTTCTTCAAAATTATGATCAGTTAAGCACATACGTAGCCCAGAGTGCTAATACCCAACCAGAAGCTTTCAAGCTCAGATTAGACGAAGGAAATAAGACATTTATCATATCCTGTCATAAATGTTTATGCATGGTTAATATTCAGATGGTGTCTATAAGTAAACTTTCATTAGTTGTAATAAAGCTTTTTTGCAGTACAACTGGACTAAACTAAGGTTACTTGCAGACACTCTGGTTTAGCAGAAAAATGATGCGGTGTACTGTTATGTGCTGCCACAACCCATGTCTTCTCTGACTGTCATTAAATAAGATGCATTCTGTTAGGATTATTTGGGTCTCTGCTATTCTGATAAGAGTAGCCTTTTCATCTTGTACCACAGTATTTGAGGACCGTGCCATGTCCCTTTGCAAAAGATAAATTACCTTCTGTGTAACCGGAATAGAGACACAAAAAAGCTGGGACTTAGGTCTAAAATGCAGTTCTGTCAGAAGAAACAGTTTAGATGCCTAGAGTACTTAGTGTAATCCCAAACTCAGTTATTCAAAACTGCACTTTTGCCTTGTCCTTTGGTTTGATTTCTTGTTTTCTCATTTCTTTCACCTGTTTCTTTCTGGATGTACAATGCTAGGATGATGCCATCCTTCTTCACAGATCATCTTTTTCTGAATGTCCTTGTACTGTGCCTGGTAGATCTCATTATCCATCCAAATGCAGCATCTCTTATTGTTCATCCTATCATCTCACATGATTCAGGTATCTCAGCTGAGGTACTTTCAACTTTTTTCACGATTAGTTGTCTGCATAATGTTGTTGTACCATGCAACTGTGCTTGTTAGTTGTTGGTTTAATAGCTACCATTTACTTAGCACCCTTCTACAGCCTAATACGAGGTCTGTCTTTTCTTCTGCCAGCCAGAAATCTCATGGAATTTTTCCTGTACATTCTGCTGCCTAAGTTTACTTGACATGTTTTTATAATAGAAATCCACTATGAATACTCTCAGTTTCTACGGGCTTTTAAGGTAATTGCAACATCTGAAGAGTGCTCTCATCATAGCTCTTTTTATGTCTTTTGGTCTTTCTGGAAGTGTCCTGGCTACAAACAACTTACTAGTGGGTGCTCATGGCTTGATGGGATTGTGGACAAAAAAACTTTAAAATGTCTATGTGACTGATGCGAGACTTAGCTTTGTTATTTCGAACTCATTCACTGCAGAGAAGTGTTAAGCCAAAAGAGGAGGGAAGGTGAATGTTTGGTATTTTACAACACTTTCCTCATTCATGAGAAGGCAAAACCATGAGCTTTCATCAGTAGCCAGTGTGCAGAAGTCATGCCTGTCCCTTCCTGTCCTGGGCTAGGGCAACCTGGAAGTGAGACACGACTTCTTTGCCATTCAATTCCAAAGAATAAGCCAAGAGAAATACTCTGGGGTATGTAGCTAAAGGTATAGCTAACTTAAGATTCCCTAAGCAAACTACACTTGACTGTAACTCATGTTGACTACATGTATCTTTCTCTTTTTTTTAACTTGAAGAAACTTTCTAATGAACAACTTGTAATGGACAACAAAATTAAAATCCATCCACTTTATTGTTTTACTTCTTAGTAGGTTTCCTTTTTATTCTTGGCTTCCTGTATTTTTCATAGACTTGCTCATGGACCTAACATTCCAAAAGAAGAAAACAAGTCTTGGTCATATAATGCCTGGTCCTTTGTGAAGAAGCACATGCTTCCTTTGGTCAGTGTCCAATGACTTATCAGTCAAGTATCTGGGGAAAAATGTCTACTCTTGTATTTTTCACATCCTGGTTTTTTATTTTTCTGACATCGGTGCTATTATTACTGCTTCAGCAATCATAAAGGAAAACAGCTCTGCACAGACTCCTTGCCACAGTACGCCAAGCAGCTCCTCATGGAAACCACTTCTTTGTAAACTGCTTTTCTTAACAGGTTTTTTAAACCATTGGTTAAACTAGACTGGCATCTGGATTTCACAGTTTTCTCTGCAAGAATTTTCTGTGATGTGATCTCTATTAATTAGGCAGTGTTTTTTCTGGGATCTGTTTCTGGAAAGGTTTTTATACTCTTAGGTAGTGTTGCTATCACAAACTACCTTAGGTTTATTTCAGTCTCAGCTCTAGCCTGACCATCAAGTTCTTAAGTTTTAAATAGAACCCTATGTTTAATTGTGATAGGAAGCCAGACTTTCAGCAGTATAAACTGAGGAGACTCCAGTGCTGTATCAGTTTATTCCAACTGAGAGTCAAGCAACAAATATAACTAAAAATTCAAACAGATGCAGTGTAAGAACTTTATTACTTACTTATTTTTATTTTTGTAACTTGGAAAATATAGTAAATTTCAAACAAATCCCTTGTGAAAGTGTAGATTTAGTGGAGAATATTTCATTATTTTTTTTGAGCACAATTACAGATTTCCATAAGACAGACATAGTATACTACAAAAATTCTCATTGGAAGATAATTTATAATTATAAAAGTTATAGCTATATAAATCACTATTTTTTTGTTAGTAATAACTGGTTTCAGACATGTTAATTATCAGATGCTTCATTAGGAGATTATGATAGTGACAACTTCCTAGTGTTGCTGTGGTATTATTTTGTCATTTGGGTATTTTATGTCTGTGTCCTTTAGCCAAATCCTTTCTTTTCAATTAGTGGACTGACTTTCTGAGCAGCAGAGCATAAGACAGAGAAATTGAACAGACTGAGCGGTAGCCAGTAACTCAAATAAACTTTGTACCTGGCAGTGTAAGTAGTTTCTCTCTCCCATGTCTAGAGTTGACTCCCATGGAACTTCCTTGTGCCCTGTCATTCTTATCCTCAGGCCAAGGTCCTCAGTCCCTTCCTTTGAGGACCTCCACTCTCTCCAGCTGAAGATAAAACCAATCAACCAGATCAGTTTTACTGAGTGGTGTAGACTCTAAGCTCCCAGGGAGCCATCTCAGAGATGGACTCTGAAAGTTATGCTCCCCAATGGCTTCTATTGTCCTTGGACAAGGCTTTTGGGTCAGAGAAGAAATAACGAAACACATATGGTTCTGCTGTTCAGAACACCTCATGTGAATGAGATGGTTAGAATCTTGTGCTTCCATGCCAAACACAGAGCAGTTTTGTGGTTCCTGTGCAGTGCTAATGAGGTCTGCCCCCCTTAACAAATCTGTTTACTTAGGCTACAGTAGCTTATGGGATATATCATGCACTGTTCTCACACTCGTGTGACATGTATGTTTACAGATCCACAACACCTCCCACAGGAAACTTTTACACAATAATATACAAACAATGCCTTGGAAAAATTACTGTGATATTATTTGAGTTGAATATGCCTTTATGTTTAGACAACTTCACTGCCTATCAACTTTAGACTCTCCATGGACTTGGACAGCCAATTTCATTGTCTGCACAAAGTATCCACGAGGCGTGGAATTAGAAAGCTTGCAAACTCAGAGCACCTGAACGCAGGCTCACAAACTTCTCTCTGGCTGAGCAAATGGAAACCAAGTAAACAGTTCACTCAGACTGCATCATTTAATCAGCATATACAAAGGATAAGCAGGGAAAGCAAAAGGAAATGACAGATGAAGAAAACATACATTCACACCCTGTACTCACTGTCTTAAAACCATGTAACTTGAAGAGAGCTATATTCTGAGACTGGGAAGAGAAGGATTAAAAAAAAAATGGAGTGTGTTGTATCTGTACAGATGCTAACACAGAGATGTTTAAGTTGGAGCTGTTTGAAGTTTGAAAGGCATTTGCACGTAAGTGAAGATGACGTGCTGGTGCTTATGCTGGACTAGAAACTGATCTTACAATGGTGGTTGTAGTCCTTTCATTGACTTCGTTGACTGGTCACTTGGTATCTGTGGCAAAAAGCATTTATTTGCCGTGAAAAAATGGAAAAGAGAAAAGAGCAAAGTATTGAAACACTCAAATGACAATTTGTGGAAATTGCTCTCTACTATGTTTTTAAGTACAGTGCTAACTTCTCTCTGAATCCCAGGTCACCATCCCAGGCATCAGTTCAAAGGTTCACATGAAGGAAGTTAATAACACTCTTGTGATTCCTAGCAGCTACGTGTCCCTACACCTGCTTATACTAGCAAAGTTGATATGAAATTGGATATCATAGGAGGCCTCAGCAAAAGGGCGGTGGATTGAAAAGACAGATTCAAGGTAAGAGCTCCCTAGAAGGGTGGATGCATACAGTCATGAACATGTTGGGTAAACTATTTCTATTATTAGATAAACTTTTCCATTCTCAGGTCCAGTTTTGTAAATTCTCCATTCTATTTTTAAAAAGTTTATGGGACTCATAAATATTTGGTACAGTTTTCCTGAAAAGTCTGCAAGATTTGTTTTAAAGGACCTTTTACTATTTCTCTTATTATCACTATTAGCTCACAGTACTTTCTTTATGCACTAGTTTTTGTAAAATAGAGCTGTATTTTTTTTAATATTATGGAAGTAAGGAACTGCCCATGTAGCTGGTTATGCTACAGTTTAGCAAGGGAGAGATTAATGGAAATGACAGACCAGATGGAAAAACTCATACTTTATAGACTGCTTTATCAAAGTTATTGTTGGTAATTTAAATGCATTTTCTTGAACATGAAAAATTTAAATTAACCGATAGTCAAAAAAATTAAGATATTGACTTGAAAAGTGCAATATACAACCTGAAGACTATAATGTTCCTAGTAATTGCAAAATTGACGGTCAATCTATTAGCTTCATTTTCCCTGAATTTTGCAACATTTCATCTTCAAATTAAATTAGGTTCTACAACAAAGAAATCAACAAAACCAGGTCAAATTCCTTAAAGAATCACACATAAGTGCTTCCCAAATCCTGAAATCAGTCTCATAAAAGAGGGTGCAAATGTACTGGAAAGACATGACAGCATGAATTAACCTGATGCAATCTGATGAATTAATCCTCAGAATTGTCACCGTATGGTAGGATTTACTGATTTCAGTGTCTGAAGTATCAGATCTTCATGAAGTTACATTATTGAAATCGTTGTCCTTGGAGTGCTAGCAAGAATAACATTTTGGCTTGAAATGAGCAGCATCTTTTTTTGTTCATAAATAGATGAAGTTAGGGAATTACATACCACCTCAGCAGCGAGGCCGTGTGTGTGTTCCTATACATTTTCACAGTGACACATTGATGGATATGTACTGGCACTTTCCTGATTTAGAAGTCCTTGTACACACAAGTGAATGCTGGAATTAAAATACCAGTTTGCTGAATTAGTTTAGAAATGCCTCTCAGATATGTTTCTGTTTCTCTTCTTAAGAGTAGTCATCTAAATATATATTGAAAGACAATTGGAATTACAATCATATATTGCACTCAAAGTAATATTCATCCCATAATGTCCTAGCATTTTGCATGCAAAGTTTGGTAAGTACATAAGCAATGGTCCATCTCAGACATGCTGATGTTTTCATCTGTGGCTGTTCAACTGTTTCACGTGAGATGAGCAGTGCTATTCTCATAGAAAGAAGCAAGCCCATTTATTCAACCCTGAGTGCCTGTGGAGGAGCCAATGGGCATCAAAAGTTGCAGCCAAGAGGCAGCCAAGGATTCCTTTTGGTCAGAAGAATACTCACAGGTAGTATCGCATGCTAGGAATGATTAATACTTTCAGGCAGGGGATGGGCATGCCCAGGCACTCCAGGATGTATCACTCTTGTTGGACAGGTACAAGCTGATGACACAAGCTGTTTTCAGCAGATACAGCAAGCTTGGAAAGTATCACATTTATTGTGTACCCTATGTACCATGAATTTGCTTATGCATAGTGCAACCTGAAAAGGTCAGGTTCACCATGTCCCTGTAGAGGGTTGATGGAGCACACATACATGAAACCTACCGTAAACTGCAATGGACAGGCTTAGCATCTCCAGAGAGTTTGCAGCCCATTTGTAGGGGCTGCAGGACATCTGACAAATACTGAGACTTTCCAGATTCTCACTGGCTGAGAGAACACACACAGGGCAAGGAGAAGAGCCAGTGGCACAAGGCTTTGGATAATTTTCAGTCAGGAACGGGGGCCAACATGGCTGTGTAGAGATACCTGAACTAGCTGTGGTAGTAGTAGCACAACACAGGCTGTCTACGTTTGCAAGCAGTGCAGCCTAACAGGAGTGAATCTGTAGAGCAAACAGTTGGTGCTGAAGACCTGATTTCTACATTGTACCCATTTAATGTTGGGTTTGTGTATTTGTTTTAATTCAGATGAGCTCTCTTTCAATCCCAGGACATGAATGCCTGTTTGCAGCCGCAGTCCACTGAGTCTGCTCCTGGAGAAATTCTTTGAGGTTGGTTCAAAATGGATCCGGTTTGCACAGTACAAGATTCCTCCACAATAAGAAAAGAGCACGGTAAAGAGAGACAATCAGGAGAGTCACTTCAGCTGTGTACTCCTCATCCAGACTGGAATTCTAATGTGGATGTCTCCAGAGAAGTCAGCATGAACTGATTTAGCAATCCAAGCAGTTGGATTTGTTGGTCTATGCAGACGTCCATGCTGGCACAGCAGAACTGCTGGTGGTGCCTGAGCTTGCCAGCTCAGTTCACTCCACAGTGCACTGCAGGCTTTAGCCAAGATCAAGCGTGATTTTAGCAACATAAAGAGTCCAAAGGTCGGGAAAGAGAAAAAAGTTTTAGAGCTGCTGTCTTACTGTGTGCTGATATTGAATCTTGCTGACAAAAACTGATGTGCGAAAACCTTAGGCTGATGGTTTCAAAAGTAGTCTTTGTCCTGGTGTCAGCATTTTGAGTTATAAGGGAAGAGAATGTAAGGAAGCTAAAGTGAGAAGACATTTTTGAAGATTTCAGCACAAAAGACTTGCCTAAGCCCACACAGGAGGTCATAGGCAGAAACATACAACAGTCATCTAAGAGGCAACGATCCAGGATTTTGAAATCATGCAGAGAGAACTAGAGTAGTGTGGAGGATTTGTACCTTTAGTAAAATAGAAATAGAATTTGCTGTTTACAGTAGCAAGGCATATTACTGTTGTTGTGTGGGTGAAACCAGGCTTCAGAGTTTGCAGCTGAAATTGCTGAAGATTGCTCCATTTTACTTTTCAAATTGCCTTTTGTTTTTAATCTTTGCGTAAACTAGTTTATTTCTGGAAAAACATACAAGCCTGTTTACATTTTAAAAAATATTTAAATAACTAAATGCTAATGGAAGCAAATGTCCGAGGAAAGAAGACAATGTAGATACAGCTGAAATCAATAACATTAGACTAAGATCTCCACCATTTGCAAAACTTCAGGAAAAAGAAGTAAGTTGCAACCAGAGAATAAATGTCACAGGCTCTCATCCATGATCTTTATACAGGTGATACTGAAAGCAAATGCATTGACACTATTGACATACAGCCATATGGGAAATGAGAAAAGGTAGCTCAGAAACATATTTGTCAATGCAGTATCTCCCGAGTTACGCAGATGCAGTTGTGTGACACACCCAGCAGTAAAGAGCTCTGGAGTCTAGATGATGGCAGTCAAATTTAGCAACAAGTTCTCGAGATGGGTGCAGAATCTCATGTCAGAGTTTGCTGAAGTTACAAAACATACACTGATCATGTTATCTGCTGAAATATATCTGTTTCCATACATAGCAAGCAAAATTACATTACTCTTCACTCACATTTCTACATGGGTATTTGTTTGTTGATGGCTATTTTTTAAAGCAAATAGAAATTAATGTTGTCTTTGCATAAAGGCTTGTAGATGTTTGGATCAAGAGCTCCAAATGAATGTTTTGGCTAATCCAAAATTTGGGCTACTTCTATTAATCCTCCATATATAGATGTGCCTGAACTGTTCTGGCTTATGTGAAGTTTCTCTGCGACTTACACGGAATAGTTGGCTTAGCTTTTAAAGGCAATAATTTAATTTGTTCCTGCAATTCATCTTATGTTGCCTTTAGATTTGTACAAGACAGCGTGATTCAGGATATTTGAAATAATCACTGTGATGAAATACTGGGTGATAGGAATGCAGCCTGCTGCCCTGCAGATGAATTCTGCCTAACAGGTAACAAATCCCAACCAATTCAAGTATCTTGCAATCTTAAGTATTCTGCCAAGAATCAAAAATAACGGAGGCATGGGTAGCATCACCACATAGGCCTAAAATACAGTATTCCCACAGCTAGTAAGCAGACACTGAGTTTGCAAGGATTCAGGGCTGAGCCTTGTCAGGTTTGCTCTCTTTAACCTAGTCTTGACCTCCCTCAACTTTGTTTTACATGGCTTAGTTCTAACAGCAGTTCTTCTAACTGAAATTAGAATTAGTTTGGATTTAATGTGGAGCTGCAGACCAGTGAAGAAAGTGTCAGATGTAAAAGCATGTTAGCAAACATATAAACTGATGTTATGCAGCTCCTAGAGGGAAGAAGAAGCCATTAACATGAACATCATAATCCCTGCAGCGACCAATTCCAGATGCTGACAGCTCACCATAACATCCCAAAGCAGCACCATCAGAATGAAACCACTGACTTTGGGACCTAGCAGAGCAGGGGAAAGGTGAGGATAATATCAGGAAAAGGAGTAAAAACTAGGAAGTGTGTATAGGTTTTAACTGTAGTATTATTAATATTACCTTTTTTTTCTCTATGAACTTCTTTCTCTGCAATAATTGTACCTAGTCTAGTAATGGTTCTTGTGTTAGACTGTTAAGATTCAGTTATACTAATTACAAATTCTTGGCTTTATAGATATGAAGTGTGTTTCCTCTTTGCCCCTAAACAAGATTTTGAGTGTAACAATAGACAGAGATCAAAAAACAGAGTTTCTAAATGCTTTCTGGGATAAACCTTCAAAGGATCACCAAAAAAGAACATACCTTTGTATATATATTTCCATATTCAACAGTTCTGACGAATTATTGCACCTGAATAAAAAAAACCAGAAAAATCACAGGAGACCATGTGCAACAGAAAATAGGTGCAGTCTCAGATTTTGTGGGGAAATTAAGAAAGGCACCTCAACATTTTTCCCTGGACATCTAAAATACACAAAAAACCTGTATTGCTTTAGTCTCCTTTTTTGTTGTTCATCCAAAGAATTCTTTGTTTTTCCTTTGTCAAAAAACGTAAGATTTTGGCTCATGAATGTGAAAAATTTGGCATGTTATTCACAATAGATTGAATAAATACAGGGATTTTCCAAGGGTGAGGTAGGGAGTGTGTACAGATCAGTAATATTCTCCTCTGTCAGTGGGCAAGCAACTCTGTGCAATTGGATCAGAGCAAGGATGACTCTTAACTGTGCAATCTACTTCAGTATTTTTAAGTTTAAGAAGAAATCAGAATGATCATCCATGTTTGTATGATCTTCTCAGTAATTAAAGTGAGGTTCACACCAGGCCATGCATTCTAAGATGAGCTTGTGCTATTAGCAGCTTTCATCTGCTTGCCTACCGTTTGTTTTACTGTATGCACAGATGAATATTGCCTCAGGAAAAAGATCTGCAGAAAATCCTTCACTTGCAGATTTGTAGAATAAACTATTTGGATCTCAGCGCAAGTATTTGCTCTCAGTACACGCGCATAATTTTCCTGTGAATGGGATTTATGTGTGCACATCAAAAGAGTAAAATCCCTAAGGGCTCAGTTTAAACCAACAATAGCAAAGAAATTCAGGAATCTCCCACCAGAGCATGTCCTGCTTTGCCTATTTTATATCACGCAGACTTTGAATGAAATCTGCGGCAGGCAGGCAAAACAGGACATGCATTGGCTTTACGGTTGTTCATTTTTGAAGGCTTAAAATTAAGCTCTTAGGGACTCACTGGCTTCCTAATGAGAGCACATCACCCATGGGAGATAGTGTTGGTGATAGCTGAATGCATGCAAGGTGAAGGAGTGCTCACCCCCACATGCTTGTGTTGGCAGCAGCGTGGGTGTACTCACAACCGTACCTCTGAACAGGTTTTTCCTAGATATGAAGGGGAAAGGCTGCGAAGTACAAAGGAGGTGCTGTGGAGGTGGCATTAGCTCTGTGAGGAGGCTGGGGCTGGGGTAAGGGTGCCTGGGTTTTGGACCATTTCTGTGCTATTTCTGAGATGCAGAGGCCTTATCTATAGGTCTGAATGAGAGGCTGAGCACAGTGGGTCCCCCACTGTGGTGGCTGGCTTCTCAGGATGCTGCTGCTGGAGCAGGGGGTTAATAATACTCATACTACTACTAATAATAACAATAACAATAATAATACCAGCAATAACAACAGAATAAAATTCCATGAAACTATATAAAATTATATGCTAAAAAAAAATTATTATATTCGACTATTTTCTAATTTTATATTATTAAGGATAATAATATTATTAATCCCAAATACCCTCCTCCCGCACCAA
>VZRE01008092.1:98714-138166 GCA_013396775.1 Cephalopterus ornatus
TAAAACGAGGATGGTTTAGGGCGGAGGGAAAGAAAACAGCAGCGTCCTTCCCGGGCTATGGGCTACGGGGAGTGCTGCGGTGACAGCTGATAGAGCGGACGCTTTCAACAGCTGACAGCCCCAAAAGGGTGCGTGGCTTGTGTTACATAAACTGCGAGACTCCGTGGAGCGTAAAGCTGGCTTTAGGGTGGCCGGGCTCCGTGCTGTGGGTTTTGGTGCAGTCAGGAGCCTCCTCTTCACTTTTCCAACCGTGTCCGCTGGTGCTGGTTGTGTAATAGTTAGGAGGCAGCCTTTATCCGTGCTCTTCCTTCAGGCTGTGGTGGCCACTGAAGCCAGGCTGGTTCATTCCCTTTACTGGCTCCAATTCTTGTGACTTTCTGTACTTCTTCTGTCCAAATTCATGCAAGAGCTGTCATTGCAAAAGATTGCCTGAAATAAGTTTTTTAATCTGAGGACAGGTTTAAAATTATTTGGCAAAGAGGGAAGCAAGCAGCAATTTACTAATTATGTTAACAGATAATATTTATGATGGATGTACATCTTCTCTTTAGTTATGCACTTTCTGGATGCTGTGCTTGCCTTTCTCTTATTGATCAGCAGCTCAGTGCCAGTCCTTTGCCATACTGCTTGTGTTGCATTACCTTATTTGATGGATTATTCACTGTACCTGCCTCTCAATCCTATCATCTCCCCCATGAACTGTCAGTGCTTTAGGGCCACCATGTCAGTTCAGTGGTGGTGTAGCAGGTGGTTTCTATCTGCAGTTATAGCTCTGGCAGACAGGAGAATACCTTTGTTCACAGTGCAGCTCAGCCTTGTACTTGGTGGTGAAATCACAGAGTCATGCAATGGTTTGTGTTGGAAGGGACCTTAAAGATTATCTCGTTCCAACCTCCCTGCCGTGGGCCAGGACACTTCCCACTAGACCAGGTTGCTCAAAGCCCCATCCAACCCGGCTTTGGATGCTTGTAGGGATGGGGCATCCACAACTTCTCTAGGCAACCTATTCCAGTGCCTCACCACCCTCACAATAAAGAATTTATTTTGATCTAAACCTCCCCTCTTCCAGTTTAAAGCCATTTCCCCTTGTTCTGTCACTACATGCCCTTGTGAAAAGTTGAGGGCCCTGGAGATGAACATAGTACTCCAAGTGTGGTCTCACCAGAGCAGAATAGAGGGAACCACATTCCTCAGTCTGCTGGTCACACGTCTTTTGGTGTGGCCCAGGATACACTTGGCTTTCTGGACTGCAGTCTCTGTGTTTTATCCCCTTTTTGGTCCTGCAGTGGTCTCATACCTCCATTTTTTTTCCTTCGTCTTTTCTGTCCCTCCATTCTGTCTCTGAGAGTTTTTTTCCACCTTCATTTGTCACAAGTATCCACCCTAACAGATGTTAGCTTCGTGTTCCTGGTGGTGCCAGCCCTGTCTTCTTGCTTTCCTCTCCTTTTTTTTAACCCCCTTGTTTTTTTCTCCCATCCTTCAGGTCTTATTTTCTGTTATGTCTCTGTGAGGTCCTGTTCTGTGCCCTGTTTCTCACTTTGTATCTCCTCAAGTACTCCTGTTCAAGGCAGCTCACTGTTTTCCTGCCCTTCTGGAGAGTTGCAGCCTGCACCTCCCTCTGCTTTATTTCTCTTTTCTGTGTCTTTTTGCTTTGCATTTTCTCTTTTTCTCAGAAAACTGTATTTTTCTTTGATCCCTACTATCTCTGTTTGCCACTGTCTATTTATGTTTTCCATCTTATTATTCTACTTACCCATGATGTACCATTTGTCTTTCTTTCTCACTGTCTATGCACATGACTATTCTCTCTTCTAGGAGCTTTTGCCTGTGTTACCAACATTTATATTTTGAATGACCTTTCTTTTTTATCAGGATCCTTCATGTAAGATATATTGCTATCTAATAAAGTACTGTTTGCTCCTAAGTCTCCCTAACCTTTTCCATCATATCATTCTTGATCCTGATTTCCAATTCTTCTTCTTAAAACTTTTCACTCAGTTCCTCCTTTCCATTAGGACTGGCTTGGAAACTAAGGAAGAAAACAGAATTTTCTTGCATTTTGACAGTAAAAGGAACACGCCACTGCCAGGGCTAGTGTCCTCTTTCTCCTCTCTTTCTCTTTGCCTAGTGCCTCTTTTCTTTCATCTGCAAGACCCCTGTTTAAGAACTGCACTCTTCCTCCTCAGCTGTTACCCCACTGCCCCCTGCCTTTTCTCTGCAAACAACAAGTCAAAGGCAGCCTAGGGTGCTGGTGGTCACACCATTCAAATGATACTTTTCCCCTCAATATTCCTAAAATGACACAGATATATTAGCACAATTTATTTTTTCCTGTATCCCTGCATAGAAATGGTCTTGTCAGATTTATAATATATATTTTCCTCTAGGCCATTTTTGAATAAGTATTTTTTCTAATATCAATACAGCATGAATATAATGTCAGCTTTTCATCTATGGGCTCTTGTAAAAGCACACAAACAATCAAAATTAATATAGCAGTCAGAGTTTGAAATAAAGCTTTAGAGAACTTGATGAAGTGAAGGAAATTTTGTCCTGAAAGTTGCTGATGCTGGAGCAAATGACATAATGAAACAAGCTATTTTCACCAAAGCTATTAGCTAATCACTTTTTCAAACATTTATTACATTCTGTTCCCAGACTGTCAGTACTGAGGATCAGTTGTTTACTTTAAGGATGCTTTGGGAGCAGACTAGCTTTATAATAAGAATTATGTGAACATTTTACCTAATTAATCTTTTGAAATTCAACGTTACCTCTCCCTAAGAAGTATCTGATGAGAACAAGATCGAGTTCATAACTGAACAACAGCAGTCACATTCTGCGGTTTAAAACCCATTTATTGCTCAAAAATTATTCAATTATTTGGATTATTAATCCCAAAGTAGTGTCTTACATTTTGCCTATCAGCGATGTCAGTACTGCTGATATCACCTGAAAGTGAAGAGCACAGAGGTATAAATCCTCGTTTGAAAGCAGAAGAGAAATTGCCGCATGGTACTCAGTGGGGCTGTCCCGGATCACCCGAATGGTTTTGCACTTTCCATTCACTTTAGGAGGTAAACTAGCTCAGATTTGTATTTGCTTTTTTTAATCTAATCACTGGGTGGTTGATGGTGTGAGTGTGCTGTATACTCTACTTTTATACAAGGAATCCCCAGTAATGCGGGAGCACGAGGGGTCGTAGAAGTGCTGGTAGCAGTCATTGCAAACTGGGTTGAAAGCACCACTGGGAAAAACCTGGTTTTGTGTCCTTGATGCACTGGAGAATTCTTCCATTCCTTGGGTTTGATTCAAAGCACGAGGACAACTTTGCTGAAGAGCTACTGTAGGAACTACGGGGGGCAGGGGGAGCGGGCAGGGCAGAGGCAGGAGTTTATGACTCATAAGGCTGAAGACTTTGGACTTCTATTTCCAGTCCAAGGTAACCCTGGACACTTAGTTCTTTTCTCTCCTCATGTGATCTGGTGAAAGCAGGTAAGGAGTTACTAAATATTGATTCCAGTTCCTGCCTACCTGACCAATGAACGTGGTGGTGGTGTGTGGTATGAATAATAAAATGCAGACTGCTACTGTGCCCTTGTAATGAAAACTGGGCTGGATTAAATAAATCTTTCCCTTTATGGATATATTGCCACACCCCAAAGCTTTCTAAAACTTTAAGGCATAGAGTGAGATAATAAAAGGTAAAGAATTTGATGTTCTATAAGGTCTAAATATAATATCTTTTGCAATAGCTTTCCACTGAATATCATAGTGACACAGCCAATAAGACAATATTCTTAACTGCCGGCTCTATAAATAAATAATAAATATCTGTCTAATAAATCAGAGGAAAAAGGACAACATGGGCCGCTGTGTGTTTGGGTCAATTGTTTGCATTTACATATTTTAGTGGTTGTAATGCTAAAGATAGGAAGACACTACAGCATTTCCTGCAAGGAGGGTATATACTGCAAGCTCTTCTTTGATCAACATTATCTCCAGATTCTCCAGGGAAATCCATGAGTTGTGAAGGGAAGATCAAAATTTAGCTTATTGGGCTTGCCAAAATATTCAGATTTCTGCCCCTGTGTGTGCTCGTACAAGAAATATTGCTATCAATTTATAGGAAGTGACTTACAATTTATTGAATTGTTGGAACTTCTCTTGTCTCAAACAGCTGCCAATTTTCAAACCTATGAATACTAAAAATGCATCCCATGGAAAGTGCTCAGTGCAATGGACCTGAGATAGATTGAGATTCATGATTGGTCCTGTGTCTGCTGGTTTCTGCAAAGTTTATTATCTGTGTGTCAGTGAAGAGAGCAATTTAAGCTCTGCTGTGTATGTGCATTTTAAGTATCAACCATAAAACCATTAAATCCTGATTCTCTACCACATTACGTGTGTGCATTGACATTTAGACAGGGAGAAGTGTCTATTACATTTCTGAAGCTGAATGATTGACTTTTATATCCACTCTGTGCTCTCTTATCATGAAGGCAGGATTCACTGGAAAGCAAGGCCCCTGGGTATTTTTTACTCTGTTTTTGGTATAAGTGACTATCAGTGAAGTGATGCTTTACTGAACTGTTGGTGGTTTGGGGCCTTATTAAAGAATCAGCAGCATGAGCCTTCTCTAGGATATGTATCATTGCCATCACAGTGTTGTTCCCCCGTCACAGTGCTTACCTGTCAGGGCAGCACATTGGCAGCTGTCTGCATGGATCAGGTAAGGAGGTTAAGAGCAAAGCCCACGGCTTTTTTTTCTGCCCTCTTCCTATGCTGGGGCAGTGATAATTTGCCCCTACCCAGGAGAATTCACACTGTGGCATTGTTTCTAAGAATAAGAAAGCCTCAAAAGAGTATTGTATTACGATTATTTTGTTTAGCAGTGGCCTGTGTTATCTAGTTTTCAGAGTTACCTGATTTTGCCTTACATGTTGCCTTGCATACCTAGTAAATGAATCCAAAAGTCTATAAACAGCCAGATTTTAGCCTTTTTTCTAGCATCATCCGGGAGATATTGCACATGCCCACAGTTACAGGGTGTTAATTCCAGGGAGGAGGCAGACCAAGCAGTCTAGGAGACACACAAGAAATACTTTTCCTGTACTGGAAGTTTATATATAGAAAAGAAGGAGATGGAAGAAAGCTAACCTGAAACCCAAGAGGATGTCCTGCAGCAGGACATGTCAGCAGGATGCTTCAGCCTAACTGTGGCCAGCCCCACCACAGAAGCAGACAATACAGCTACTAGTTAGTATGTTGTTTTCTATGATGTCTCCCTGTAGTCTAGCATCATCATCTCTCATTACAGAGCAATCTAGGAGATATAGGCTGCCATGGACACAGGGAAGACTTGAAACAACATGAGGTAGCACAGGAAGACTGATCTCTTTAATTGCACGAAGAAATTAGATTAGCTTCCTTTCTGTGCTCTGGGCTTGAAAGAACAGCATGCTAAGCTGAAACTTGCCTGGCTTGAATGCAGAATGTATGCAATGTGTATGTTTGTCCGATGTGTCTTCCAAAATGGTTTATTTCTGCTTTTTTTTTTTTGCCTTTTTTTTTTTCTTTCTCTTTTTTCACCAGAAAGAAACACCACTTGCCAATGCTGCGTTTTGGGCTGCGAGAAAAGGAAACCTGGCTCTGCTCCAGCTGCTGCTGAACAGTGGGCGAGTAGATGTGGACTGCAAGGACAGCGTATGCACACAATGCACCTACACCCACGGCACTGATTTTGCATCACTTTCCGTAGTCCACTGTGCAGAGGGTGTAGTAGGAATTTAACATGAGACATTTGAGAGTCTTAAGGCACTTAAGGATGATTTAAAACCTTCTGTTGTCAGGAAGCAAGTTTGAAACTTAAGATGATGATTTACATCAGTGGCAAGGGGTTAAGAATTTGCCAGCGTTCAAAAATGTGTCTTACACAGTTATTTGTGGTGCTGACATTCAAAACACAGATCCTAGCACCTCGGGCTTCTCTTTGCAAAGAAATGTCATTGTAGTAATAGATCACAGTGAAGAGTTGGCTCCATTAAGCCCAGGTAGCAATGATTCTATCAACTAGCAGAACTCGTAATTAGAAGAACTGGTGGTCTGCTAAATTCTTCCTCCTCCCCCCCAGTATCTCTGGACGGGTCACCAACATGAAGGCACGAGATTGCCAAGCAAAAAGGAGCCCAGACACGAGACAGAGAGATTTCATGGGCATTTCCTTACTGTAATTGACATGGGTTGAAATTAGTTTTGAAATTAGAAATGGGTTGATAACACAGATAATGAGTGTGTCTTTCTATTCTGCCCGTAACATATGGTGAGAAACTTGATTGTGCTAAGCTATGTCAAAGAGCAGGAGAAAACTGAGGTTGGGAAGTTCCAGGTTTCTTTCACTTGGCGTGAGGACTGACTGACATGGAATCATGCCAGTGTTGTACAGGATTAGTGCCATTTCAAGCCTGAAACATGTACCTGCCACAGCTTCTCTCACTTTGAATACCCTCAAAGTGCAAGAGATTTTTTTAAGCACATTGACTTTAACCTATCTTTTCATTTTCATTTCATTTTTGCTCTGTAGGCAAAAATTTGTCCTACAGTACTTCTGGATGTGGTGCTATGACTGTCCTGCCAGGGAGGGAAGGATATTCCAATGGAGGCTTGAAGTAAACAGGAGAGATCAATGTAAAAAAAATAAGGTCCACTACTGCTCATTTTTTCTCAAAAGAAGACTGACTTTGTTCAAGAATTTTCACACCGCACTGCATTATTAATTGTATCAGACATACACATTTTCCAGACTAAATTATTTTTGCACAATTAAGACCACATGCTTCTTTTTTGCAATGTCACCCATTTCTTCTTTAAATTGAAGTGGTGTGTTTGAATGTTTTAGAGGGATGAGTTTCATCCTTATATGCATATGGTTCTCGCGTATTGTCCGTACACCACACACATATAACCTCAATCTTACTTGGTTCACTTGAACAGTGACCTTAGAATGTACTGAGGGAACATATTTCTGTACAGAAAGTTCTCTCTTATAACGTGAAGAGTCACAGAGTGTGTTTGCTCTGACTGCTTGAATAGGGAATTAATGTTCCAATCATCCAGCCCCTACTCCTGACTATGACTCAGAATAAGTGACTCAGCTGAGTCACTCAGCTCCTGTGTCGAAGGTTATTCTTCTGGAAATGATGCAAAGATCTTTGGGATTCTGTGATTAAAAAAAACCCTGTGTATAAAAAAAAACATTTTGTTTTATTCTGTGGCACTTACTGTGGGGCAATAAGGCAAAGTAATTTTACACATATCTGTTGAATAGTCAGGCCTTAACGCTGCAGGCAAGTCTGTGATGTTTTTGCTTAAACACCTGCTAATTTCTCATTTTCAAAGTATTGTTGATAGTAAGTTTAAAATGATAGCAAGTTTTTCAATGATCATAAGCTTCCTTCAGCTTTTCAGAAGAGGTGCTGTCTCTTCCAGACAGCCTGATTCATTGATGTAGCTGTCTGTTGAAGGTACTGACTTGTTTTTCCTTACCCCTAGCTTGGCACAACAGCTCTGATGGTGGCATCTTACTATGGCCACATAGATTGTGTGCGGGAATTGGTGTTGCAAGGAGCAGATATCAATCTGCAGAGAGAGGTAGGAGAAGTTCTGCATTCATACAGGGCTTGATTAAGTGACTGTTTGTTCATTAAAAATAATAAAAGAGAGTTGTCTGTGACTTTTTGCCAGTTGCTTCTTTGTCACTTGCTGTGCAGTGCATGTATAACAGGTTCTGTTCTCCTGAGGGCATGACAGACTCAGATATCTGGAGTTTATAATAGAAAATGAGATGCCAGAGGTAGACTTAAAAATAACTTATCAAACATATGGTTGGTGGGGTCAGTTACATCTGAGATGTAAGCCCCCCAGGTTATGCCATTTATGCATTTGCAGTTTTACCTATTGGCACAATAATTTACAACTCTCTGGATGGGATAAATGATAAGTCCTTCACCTTTTGATTTGCAGCCCAGTCGTTAGAATTGAGTAGATGCCATTGCTAGCACAGGGATTATTTTGACTCGGTATGCTTTGGAGTTTCTACCTCTTAGTCTGAGACAGCTCACCTCTAACAATCACACAGCTTGATCACCCATACCCTTCCCTGCATCTCTGCTTTGCATTCAAGGCATCTCTTGCACCATGACATGCTTGCTTGTGGAAGGGACATCAGCGACTGGTTTTGGGAAGCAGCCTTTCGCTCATGCTCCATGCAAATGGTTGTAAGGAGTACTTGCAGCTACTCTGGTCTGCATGTTGGCTACACAGAGCAGAATCGCTCTGGGACAACCACAGCTGTACTGATCCTAAGAGCAGTTTAAGGAGGGCATGCAGTTACATGGGGTGGCAGCACGTAGTGCAGGACAGCAGTATCCTGGTTGCTCTAACAATACAAGCCAATGTTTCTTACTTTCCCTGGTTACCTGGAACTAGAGCATTAATCTCATGCTGACATCTGCAAGTTACTGAGTCAGTAAGAATGCCATGGTTCATGATATAAGTGTCTTTGTACTTACTGGCCTAAACTTGCTCTAACCGTGATTGTCAGTGTCTTTCAGTGGGGTCCTGTTCTAACAAAACATGTATTTAAACATGTGCCTTCCTCCAGGTAAATACTGCTTGGAAAGCAGCTACAAAAGAAAAAGTTGAGAACAGTTTTATGGAGCTGCTCATGAGTATTGCTCAGGACATACTGATTCAACAAGCCAACAAAAAGAGAAACAATGAAAGCCTCCAAAATCACTCTGTTGCAGAAAGGGAGCAAAACAGATGAAGTTTAAGCCCTAAAGACCAATGGCATTGTTCTGCAACTAAATCCACGTACTCAAACCAGTGCTCTTGTGCTCTGAAGCTGTAGTGAAGCTTGGGATAGCGAGTGCCCCATAAATGTATCTCCAGGAGAGGATGTTCTGAAATGGTCTAAAAGGGCCATGTGCTATTTTAAAGGCTTTGGGCACTGGAGTGAATTTCATGTGTAAGATCCCCTTTTCTGCACCTTTCACATGGGATGAGAGAGCCCAAATTCAGGAAAGCCTGCATGTCTTTTTTTTCTCTCTTTCTACCTTCCTTGCCTTTTTTCTTCCTTCAGTCCAGCCATTAAAAGGTTACATAGCGATTTTTGGGGTCCTGATTTGCTCATGTGTTAATGACAGTATGTTACACAACTTGTATAAAATATGGGGTTTCAGTTCTTCTTTTACTCAAGTGTATGAAGCTGGACAGATTTCCCAGTGCAATGGAAAGAAGACCGAGTTAAGATACCTAGTGTCCTCTGGAGTCCTCAAAATCCTCATTCAGCTGATATTCAACTGACTGGGCTCAATACTTTTTGATTTGAAATGTATATTCCGTCATTATTTGAATGTGTGTTTGTTCAAGTGTGTTATGTGTTTGGAGTTCTTTTAATACATTTTTCTCTTACAGTCAGGAGCAACTCCTCTATTCTTTGCTGCACAACAAGGCCACAACGATGTAGTGAAGTTTCTCTTCTCATTTGGAGCCTCCACTGAATTTAAGAATAAAGTAAGATGATGGGTCTATTTTTGCATGCTGATACATTCTGACAATCAAGGCTGTTTTTTCATATTCGCATGAAACATGACAAGACAGTGGTAAGATGATAAAAGGATTTCCTCACTTGAACATTTTCTGAGTAATATGCACAATGCAATACATTGTAAAAATATTAACTTGCGACTAGCTTTTACTGCCTAGACTTAATAGCATAAGTTGATCAAAGATCTGTCCCTTCATAGTGGTATCAGTCTTTCCTCTTAAGCCATCCTCCAATGCAAGATCAAAGGGTCTTTTTGTACGTGTTAGATAGGATCCCGATTTAGGTGTTTATGTACTTGACTTGCACACACTGATATTCCATCTGCATTGGGATATCTGCGTACCACCATAGGATACATAAGAGTATAATGGCTTCAGTCCTCCCTAAATTCCCATTTACCCATCTGTAACAAGAAGATGAAATACACCTCAGAGCTTTTATTTCTTTGTTCAGACAGTCCCTTTTTCAACATCTTGGAATAGTGAAAAGCACAGGCATCAGAGCCCAGGTTTGTCACACCTCATGGGGTCAACAGCAACAAGAGCAGCAGTTCATCATTGACAGCAGTACATCAACTCAGTTTCTTTGCCCAAGGCAGTAATAGCACCTCTGCCTTCAGCAAACAGAACCAAAAGCAACATATTTTCATGAAATATACTTGTCCTTGACATGCTGGCCACATCCTGAAGCATTACCATAATCTGGAGAGGACACTCGCCAGTCCCTTACCTTGAGACCCATAGCATTGTGTTTGAAGAAGGAATAGTTCTTTACCCCACAGTACCCAATTTTTCAAGATACTGTAGTCTGTGATTTGAATAATTCCCTCAATCCATACCTGCTTTCTGCAGTCCCTGGAAATACAGGCTCTAAACACGAAGGAAATTGATGGAACATCAGAAACTCAATTCTTTATGCTCCAGGAGCTAAAAATCCTGAGGTTTTGTGGACAGAGTCCACACATGCCCTTAGCGTAGTATTCCAGTACCCCAGGGAGCTATACTTGTGGCGAGAAGCTCTCTGACCACAGCAGCAATCAGTAATAAAAACATGAATGAAATTGTAGCTGTTTAACACAACAGTGAGTGCAGCTGTGAAACTTGGCAATGCAGGAGGTTGCAATGTTAAATACAGTAGCTGGATTTTAAAGTGCTGGATAATCTCATGTGGGACAGATTTATTGGGTAAAGCTGTGCATTAAAATAAGCATTGCTTCTCTGACTTTTATTTCAGGATGTAGGTGAGGGTTAGCAAGATTCAGAAAGGGAATCTTCCCTTGCATTCAACTGGGAAATTAGAGGCTCAGTACCTTGTTCTGTCTAGAGGGACAATTACATTTGCACTGAATCTTTCCACAGCCTGTAAACTAGGAGTTTGTGAAGAGGCCAAGACTTAATCCAGAAGATGAACAGCAGGCTTGAAATTGTCTGATCCTTCATGACAATATATGATCTTTCATGACAATAGACATGTAGATGTGGCACATGCAAAAGATATTGATGTAAGACACTAGGGCAGATAAAAGGGAGCAAAGATCTAAATTAAAAAGAAATATTTCTGCATTCAGCTGCTCCAAAAGGCTTCCAGTTCATACAAATGCAAATCTGGGCTCTTCTGTTGCTCACCTTGAAACTTTGCCCCCAGCCACCCTTTTCCTGCCTGCCTCTTCTTCTGAATCCAGACCTGACTTGGCCCATATGGCAGTCCTAAGTATCTTTTAAGCTGCAGATTGCTCTTCCTCTCCAGACCACAGCTTTCTGCCACTTCCATACAAGCTAGTCATAAGACAACACCAGCTCCCAATGGACATAACATGAGAAACTGGGGTGTGATGTGCATGTGAGGCTCTTTTCCAGTAGCATCACCCTATATGCCTGTCCAAGTACTCCCTCCTTCTCATCCTTCTTCAAGAGTTGGATCGGTCGCTTCAGCACTCACGGTGTGACGCAAGCTGTAGTGCCTGAAAAGGCTCTCAGAAGCTGAACAAAGGATAGCTGAGTTACTATGAATCTGTGCCAGATGAAAGTGACACTTGTTTAAAAAGTTGAGGTTGACTATCATGCGCCATGCCCTCTTTGCTGAGAGGACCTGCTCTCTCTGGACAGTAGTATGAGGGCTTTGGTAAATGGACCATTAATGCTGGGACCTATCCTGGAAATTTCCATGTTCATTCTTTCAATCATTCCTTGCTTGGGTACTGCAGCTCTTTTGAAATGAAGATCTAGACACCGGAATCCAAATGTTTACGGCTTCCAGGCTGGGTTTTGGTAACCCACTGAATTTTCAGACTGAGACTGAGTGAGAAACTAAATACTCTGTGCAGCAGTGTGCACTTGAGCAGTAGGAGTAGTGAGATGTAGTGCATTGCCAGTGTACATCTTCCATTGGCCTGCTAGTGTGGTTTTGTATCAGTCCAATTTTCAGATTCAATTATGTGGCTTTCATAGCCTGGAATTATTCCATTGTTCTGTTAACAGGTGACCAAGGTAATAGGCTTCTCCATCACTCCCAAACCCCAGAAAAAATATAGTTGACATAATGCGTCTTTTCAGGTTAGAGATAAGGCATTTTCTGACTAAGACACTCAGTCAGGAGCAGCACTGGAAAAGGTATGGCTGATCCTGGCTGTTTTTAAAGGGCGCTGCAAAATGGATCAATTTGCAAAGAATATATGTATTTCTATTATAAATGAAGACATGGAATTAAAATAAGAAAAAAAAATCAAATGTATCTTAGAAAACAGAGACTTTAAAGCAAGGAAATGCAAAGCCCAAAATCTTTTCACGTGCTTATCCGTAAATTGTGACTACTACATTTGTTACTGATATACGAGAGTGCTGGAGAACTACCTTAATATAGGCATGCAATTCTTGTTACCCCATTAGAGTTGATATTTGCTATGGCAGGCAAAGCAAGCATTCTAACACAGTGTAATAAAATAATTAGTAATAAAAGCTGATGTTATAAAGAGAATGGATAGTACTACTGAAGGTTAATTATTATATATATATATTAGTCAATAATATTATTCTGCATTGTCCCAGTCTGACATCCATAAAAGTATGTAACATAGATTGAAACTTTTTTCTTTTATTCTGATACATGTTATAAGCGTGTGGGTTCTTAAAAGGGTTTGCATGGTGGCATGTTTTCTGAGCAGTACTGCAGATCAAATGGTATGTCAGAGGCTATTTTTCAGCAGGTAGTGATTGCAGATTAGTTCCCTCCCCTGTAGCATATTTCAGAGATGGTAAAACAACATTCTAAGCTACTTTCAGGAGATGATGACAGGCAAAGGAAGGGAAGACAAATAGACAAAGTGGTCTTACTGGGTGCTGCTGTTTCAGTTGCTTACACTGGAAGCTGGCGGCTGCTGTTATGTGCTGTCAGTGGGGAGGACAGACTCTGGGCATTAAGAAAAATGGTTGCAGGGGAAGAATTGCAGAGGTAGCTGAGAGAACTGGCTCCTATCTGAGCTGGAAGGGTTTGCCGTGCAGGAGTAATAGAAGCTTCATTGTGTCAGGAAAACAGGATATGAGCATGAAATGAACCCAAGGCCGCATGCTCTCTCTCAGAGGCTGCACTGACAGCTCCTGCCCACTGCAGAAGGGCGAGTGCCCCGGGAGCGCCTCAGTGCTTGCTCACGTGTCCAGCTCCCACTTACTGCCCTGCTCAGAGTTTCCAAGAAGCTTGCCAGTACCAAAGATGCTGCTTCAGCTTTTTACTTGTCTCAGCTAAAGCCAAAAAGGAAAGAGGGAATCACATGGCTGAAAGGAATGTTAAAACTCTGTAGTTTAATTTTTTTTTCCCCCCATAATTTACCTGCTTTCCCTATGGCCTGTAAAACACTGGGATCTCCAGCTACAGCCTTCTGGAGTAAAGTGTAAGAGAAAGCCAGATGGAAGCTCAGTAGGAGTGATGGGGGGCTGAGTTTTCTCCTAAGAAACAATGGACCTTTACACTGTTTGACAATTCCTTGATTTAACTAAGTGCTGTCTTACCACATGGTCAGTGGAAGATTCCTGCCCCCAACTTCCCTTTCTTACAGAAAGACCTATATCTGCTTTTTCACAGTGGTATCCCCCAACTCAGAGCATGAAGAGGAATCCTTCTGTTGAATGTATTCAGCTTCATACATCAGACATGCAGTAGAGCAGGTCTTTGAGCTCAGTTGTCCTCCTGATCAGGGACCAAATCTTTGAGCCAAGGAGTTGTTACCTAGTTCTTTCTGACCCAGTAAATATTGGATTCAGAGTGGACAGATGGAACTGGGGACGACCCAATGTTGGTTTTTTTTAACCCCTGCACTCTGGTCAGGCTGATCTAGGAAAAATTGGTCACTCTAATCTGAAAGATCCAAATGGTATATCTTAGAATTGTGTTATTCTTTCAAAAAAATCTCTCTGTCTAAAACCATTCACTGGATTGCACCAAACACTTGACCAGGATCTCCATTTTGAGTCACTTAAACATCTCTTGGGAGGTAGTGTTGCCCCTCTTAAACCCCAGGCTGTCACATCTCCCAGGGTGGGATCGCACATTTGGATTCCAAGCTGGGCTTTAGCTCTACTATGCTAATTGTGGTTAGCTTTGCAGGCCTGTCTTTTATTTGGAACCTGTTTTTCAGTTTCCTACAGAAATTATGATAATAACCAAACAGTCTTCTAAAAACAAGAGGAGTTTATTGAGAACACAAAAATTTTAGAAAACAAAAGCCAGATCATAAAGTAATAAACGAATTTTTCTCATATGCAACTCACAGAGTGTACCTATTTACCCTCGACACTGGAAACATTTTTAAGGTTCCTAAAACTCATCCTTCCCTGCCTCTCCACAGAGAACCTCCAATCTGGATATCATAGTTTCTCTTCTTAATTCACTAAACTTTCTCTCTCAATTTCCTTCGGAGGGAAGAGTCTTTAAAAATGTCTGGGTTTTGTTTGTAGTCCTTTGATCTGGTAAGTCACCACTCAAGCAAAGTGGCTTTTGGCTGGTTGGAGACAGGAAACAGGTTTCACAAAGCTGTTAGCTTTTCCATTGTCTTTTAAGTGTGTATAAGGTATTTTTTAATCCAGAAACAATAGTGATTACTTTTGTGTTTTGTTCCAGCAGTTCCTATTAAATTACAGTAGTTTAATTTGGCAGGAATGTCTAATGTCACATTGTATCTATAGTGAAACTTAACTCCACTGACCTGATTACACACGATATTTACTCAAACAATCCAGAATTTATAGGCAATCCTTAGACTGTCACACGACAGCCTCACATCTGTGATTCTTCTGACACTCAAGTGTGCTTTTCAGTGTCGTAGTGAGGAAGGGTAAATATGATGTTTTGAGAATAGCTATTAACAGTGCCTGTGGGTTGTTTCAGTCATGTCAGAGCTTGAGTTTTCATGGGCCTAATATAGCCATGAAATAGCACCACCGATTAATAAATTTGATTGGCACTTCCAATTGTAAAAGATCCATTTAGGCCATTCAAGCTGTAACTACTTTTGTGGATATCTATGTGGAAAATTTCAGACAAAACTTTGGAGCTATTTCAGAGAACAAGTCTGAGGGAAAACACAGTCTTGTGGCCACATTAATAACAGTGGTTTCTGAACCACTTTATCTGAAATACTTCAGATAGCTTATCTTGTGGAGGAGAGGCTGGAGACTGGGAAAAAGCAGGGAAGGAGAGAGAAGACCTGTGGTGTGGATGTTTTGGGCTATGCATCATCTTTGCATAATGGCATGGTTCCATCCCAGGCAGAAGAACTTCCTCTCCATATCAGTGTCAGAAATACTGGTAATTTTTGAGTGGGTCACAGCGAACTTAAGATGGCAAGGCCTATGTTTGCTATCTCATTTGTTTCAGCTGGTTCGGAGTCAACTGCCAGCAACACTGAGGTGCTTCCTTTCTCTGATGTCTCTCAAGGGAGTGTCTCTACAAGAAAGATGTGATGCACGTGCCTAGGTCTCCCTTTAGTGGTGATGTGCAGCAACTATAGCTGCCTGGGATTGATCCTACCTGCAGGGATTGTTTCTTAAGCAGAGGTAACGGGGTCATGGGTTTGGTCCAATTCAGACTCCTACAGTTAGCTAGCATACATTAAAATGCTTCCCCTTCCTCCCTAGTTGTCTTCAGTCCAAAAATCCACAGATGAGAGGCAGGACACAACAGGGCACAAGGTTCTGGCCCAAGAGGAGCAAGAGACTGGAGGTGCTTGGAGTTGTGAAGGCAACAAAGCTTCTAGTGGCAAGGCAGAAGACGAAGAAAAAAAACCCCAGAATCTTCTTTGTTCCTATCCCTCCCTAAAAAAACTCAGGAGAAAAATAATGACAGAGCCAAGTTTAAAGATTTATGTGGCAAGACTTGGTATTAAAATTATGAAAGATTCAGTAGCTAGTCACTACAAAACTGCTGTGAGCCAGATTCTGAAAAGCCTTAAAGACTTTGGCACGTGCCCTCTCACCTGGCTATACCCATTCTTTGCTTTTTCACAGGATGGAGGTACAGCTCTTCTGGCTGCCTGTCAGTACGGGCACGCAAAAGTAGTGGAAACTCTGTTGAAGCACGGCGCCAACATTCACGATCAGCTCTACGTGAGTTATTCAACACACATAGTATTGACAATGATGGTGGTGGAACAAATGTGCTGTTGGTTGGACAACAGCAGACACTCTGGCTCCAGCACAGAGAGGCATTTGCCAAGTGTTGTGGTTTTATAGTACTCTGCTTTTCTAAGATGTGAATTTTGTTAACTGTCTGCTTTTCATGATGCTGAGAGAAGTAGCACAAAATCACAGAAGATGCTTTGGCTGCCTTTTGGTTTGGTACGTGTATGAAGGATATGTACTAAATCTGGATCAGACTTGTGCTGTCCATCAGCTTTGAACAAAAGGTCATGTTATATTCTACCATGATTTGCAGAACAGTGAATAGCTATACAACCTCTGATGTACTGTAGACATCAGTTTTCTGCCAGAAAGAGTGGTAAAAGTTAAAATCTTTGAACGTCTTCAAAGTATTTTTTTTAAGTGTTAGTTAAAATTATGTCATCTGGTATTTGTGAATCTCCAGTTTGCCAGTGTTTTGGGCAAAGAATAGTTAAAATGGCTGACCTGATGTTATTTAGTTGACTTTTTAGAAAGTTGGATTGAGCCAATGAAGCTCTGGATTTAATTTTCTCCCACAGGGACACAGATAAGTCGAACTTTCCAGCATTCAACAGAAACGAGTGGCAGATTTTCCCTCTGCTTCCCACCACTCTTTCCTACCCCAGGGCACTCAAGACTGACAAAGAGGAAGTTGTTCCCCTGGGATATACGAGTTTTTTCAGCTGTTTCCACTGGCTTTGGATCTGCAGGATGCTGTTGCACTCTCAATGCCCAGCTGAGGGGCTGCTGACTGCAGAAGCCACCAGTGCACTGGGGGCTGTGCGCGGTCATATGGGGGGGTCCCCACCTCAGTGCTGCCCTCGCCCTGTATTTATAAAGAAGGCTGTTCCTCCCTTTCTGCTGTGCAAATAGCAATTGTCTTTCTAATCTGAGGGCAGTGATTCATACCTCTGTACGGTAATCCCAGGGGTTGCCACTCAGTTTAAAAATAGCCGTGCTGCCACACCTGCAGACACTTATCCAGAGGTGAAGGCAGTAAAATAACTTCCTTGTTGTCTCTCTTGGAAATGAGCAATATTTGCAGTTGGATTTAGAAATGTATTTTTATTGCTCACAGACATTGGGCAAAGCCAGTCAGAAAGAGCTGCTTAAGAAAACAAGAACACGATCTTTTGAAAATAAGCGTTTTGTGGGACATGGCCAAGCTGCATTTTGCGAAGTGGTATCTGGATGGCAGTTTCACTGGCAGGCAACCAAAGGAGAGGGATTTCCAGCATGCCTTTGGATACTCCTCCCAAAACCATTGAGATCTATGTTTTAGTCTTAAATAGACTCAGGTGAGGGGTCAAGAGAGCAGAAGACAAGAGAATACCCTAATTAAATAGTATTTCTTGCAGAAATGTTATAGCCTCAAGACAGCTTTCTCATTGCAGTTATCAATTCAAACCAAATAGGTGTCAGGGAATGCAAGATTCCCCATCTTGATTGATGCCACAATAAAGAGCTTTTTTAATATTACCCAACCTTGTTTACTTTTTAAATTGAAGTGTTCTCACTCTATCTGTCTCTGGGGAAGCCTGCAAAGGCTCTGATACCATCACCCTTTCTCTCACGTAGCAACCAGAGAAAACAGCCCCTCAGAGAGCCCAGGGGTGTGCATTTATAGTGCCAGCAGATACGCCTTTTGTTTACCAGGACATTTGTCTTGAAATCAATGTCAGACGCTCTAAATTGAGTCCCTGGGGTGTTATATTCAGTTCATGCTTCACCAGGTCCGTGCTGAGTGTTGCAGGAAGAGGAGTAGCTAAGCACTCTTTCTGCAGACAACAGCATTCAGTCCCAACACGGTGATACGCCAACGAGGTCAAAAACAGGCTTTCACTAAAATGCCCTATATTTTGTGATAAGCATCTGCCTGAGTTGGCATGAGATGTGTACTTGCACATCTGAGATGCAGTGAGGGGGTTCAGTCATGTCTCTATTTAAACTAAGAGAGTCTCAGCTTCTGGGAAAACTTGCCCGAGCACGCTCTGTGCTGAGTGCTGTGGATATAGGATGGGTAAACACCTGTTCCACTCTCAATACAGATTTATACTTCTAGTTGGTTGGATGGATTATAACGCTGTTTGAAAATGTTTCATCAAAAAAACTTAATTAAATATGACTTCTAAATTTTCTTCCCAAAGGAGAAATTTCTGTGAAGTCAAATTCTGAGAACATCGGCACATGAAAGACACGTTGAAGAAAAATAAAACAGTGTATTTGTTCACAATTTGTTCTTTCACAAGCATTTTGTAGGAAAATTCTGCTTTCTAATAGGGCTATTAAATACTTTTAGATTGCTATATTACAGATGAAGTCTCTTCTACAAGATGT
The DNA here is from genome assembly GCA_013396775.1 of Cephalopterus ornatus. Classification (NCBI taxonomy): domain Eukaryota; kingdom Metazoa; phylum Chordata; class Aves; order Passeriformes; family Cotingidae; genus Cephalopterus; species Cephalopterus ornatus. Next base: position 117,309 of record VZRE01008092.1, read on the forward strand.
GCCAGAGCAGTGGCATGGTAGTTGCTGGGATAGCACAAGAGTATGGCACAGTCTTTACTCCTGCAGCCTCAAGAGCAGACTTCTGTGTTGGGGTCTCCAGTTTTGCAAAGTACTTGAACATGTTTTCACCATGTGTCTACGTAGCAGAACACTTTGCATGAGCATATAAAAGTTAAATGAACCTATATTGCTATACAGGAATTAATTTCTAGTTATGTCGATCAGTGCTTCAATGAACTAGACTGACCCTTAGTATTCCAGACCCAGGATTTAGAGCTCAGTTTGATATATGATGGAAGCCAATACTTGTGCATATTGAATGAAAATGTTACTGTAGTTTATTATGAACTAGACTTTGGCTTTTGGTAATTATTTCTTGAACATGGTTACACAGCACACTAACTTAAGAATGAGAACTTGATTCAGCTTGATTTGGTTTTGTGTAGAAAAATGGCATCGTTTCAACATAGTGTAAGATGGATGTGTTTGTTCTTAGGATGGAGCTTCTGCAATTTTCCTGGCGGCACAAGGAGGCTATCTGGATGTCATCCGACTGCTGCTTTCTTCAGGAGCAAAGGTTAACCAGCCACGACAGGTATGCTCAACACCTCAGGGCAGAGCTGGGTTCTATTTTTTTACAGTTATGAAAAATTACCATTGGAATTTTGTCCAGGCATTAGGTTCCCATGGAGGTGTTTCACAAGAAGGCAGTTTGTGGCTGTGCCCACATTCTGTGTTTTAATTCAGTTTGGTAATGTGATTTCGAAGTGAGTATCTCAGTCATTTCTGCTTGCATGCAAACTAGATCATTTTTGGAAGAAGGGAAACTGAAAGCTCTGTTCCAGGTCTGCGCCACTTGTGCTTACAACCCTTGAGTCACCATCCCTAGAGGTATTTAAAAGACATGTAGATGTGGCACTTGGGGACATGGTTTAGCGGTGGACTTGGCGCTGCTGGGTTAACAACTGGACTCCATGATCCTAGAGGTCTTTTCCCACCTAAGCGATTCTATGATTCTAAAACTGATCAAACCACTGACCGCTCATTTGAACAGGTTTGAACTACATGCACATTTGGGCCAGGGACTAAACTAAATCAAAATAAAGCTGTATATAATGTTGATATAAGGGCCTTGCACTACCTTTTGCAACTAGTGATCCATTTGTGTGGTACAGTGTTACTTTTGAAGGTCTACACAGCCTACCACATCCATGAGTTCTTTTGGAAATCCTTTGAAAAGCTTTTGAAAATTGTGAATTCTAGGGGGAGTATATTATCTATATATTGAAATCTCCAGGCCTTCAGTACTATGGCTTTGGTGTCAAAGTTGGTCTTTGACAAAAGCTTTTATTTTTGGTTTTACTTTTTTGTTTGTGTGTTCTACTTTGTCATCCCTGTGCACTCTGAAACTCGAGCATGAGTGTTATCTTCATCTCTGGAAGTTCTTGATACATATGGAAAACCTTTCCCCCCGTTTCCACCTAGTTACTCCAGTGGGCCTGATCCTGCAAACACATATGACCAGTGGCAGACATAAGCATGAAATTGGCTCCTCTGCAAGAAATGGAGCTGTTGTTTGATCATTAAATGACATAGCTGAGCTAGATTTGTGGCTGGTTCAGAGGTCCCTGCTAGGGGGTTAAGAGCTAGATCCATCGTGTATCACTGGTGTTAGGTAAGAGTGCAAGAGGCTTTCTAGGTGTTAAACTAACCATGGGATAGGTAAGCATGCATGGTGCACAGAGACATATATAAAAGTTCTCTTGATTTCCAAAAAAGGGGTTTCCTAATTGTTTAGCTGTTTATTGACTCTAAAATCAGTGCCTAAACAGCCGGACGTGGCAGTTGCACAGCTAGCTTTACAACACAGCATGCTTAAATGTTTGGTTAGAGACAGGGCTTCTCAGAAATCTCTACCCGCTTTGAGAGAGCCTCCACTGTGGTCTGCTGAAACCCTGCAGGCAAGATAGCTGTTCTGGGTCTTCACTGCACATTTGAAGTTGATGGGATAAGGTCTTGTCCTCGCAATCAGTCATGTATGTCTGCCAGGTGTCTGTGATCGCTGACTGCAGCAAGTGAAAAATCAGCAGGCAAGAGCAAATGAACACAAAAACTCTAATAACAGTGGACAACACGGCATGCAACAAGCCTTGCCAGGTATTTTCAGTATTTCCTTTCATCTACACTGAAAGCCTGACAAATCATAGCTTGGCAACGGAGACTGATCTGTATATGACTTTTGCTGCATCTGTAGGTGACTGTGTATAGTCCTGGCTGTGGTGTAAGGAAACAGAATTCATATTTGAAGTGCCCAAATTAAAGTAGTTTTCTTTCTGTCCCTACTCCCACCTCCCAGCGCCAGAGCTGTGCTGGCAGCTATTCCCTGTATCGACGTAGCTGCTCCTAGGTTGCCTTCACACTGTCTCCCAAGAAAAAGATTGAGAAATGTTAAGGCCTGTTAATTAACACAGTCTAAAAGATCAGTGTAGAAGGAGAGGCCAAGGTATGCATTCATTCCTTTTAAGTCATTCAAAATAGAGTTCTTGAGCGTCACATTTAGCTGAACCATGTCGCCATAAAAACTGCATTCTGCTAACTGTAATTATAATGCACCAGCTAATTCTTTCTGACACTATTTTTTTAGCTCTCTAATCCAATTTCTACAACGTAATGTTTCACGAGGCATTTTTAAATCTTAGTTGAGGCAAAGACTTTTCTCTGTGTGACTGTTCCTCCTGGCTCCTCTGTTTCATCTCCAGCAGGACAGGCTTACTTTGCTTCAGGGTACCTCCGATCCCTGCTAAGATTATGCCTGGGTAAGTGCGTGGCATTTGTACTTGGGCCCACTGTAATCTGAAACATTTCCTTAACAAATGGAACTTTTTAACTGTTTAATTAGTCAAGTAATGGTTGGATGGATCTAAGTCTCTTTCTTACTAACAAACCAATTTGTACTTTGTTCGAAGGGTGGTGTGTTGGTCATGAGGAATGTAGCTCTAGATGGGGCAGTTTTGATGCCAGATGACTCTCACTGTCAGTTACAAGCTACACTGCTTTCACGGTGGTAGGAAACTTCCAGGCAACATTACCTCAAATACAGGACTGCAGAGTGCCGGGTGTGAGTTTACGCTTCTCCTTCCTCATGGTGTCAAGATTTTTCTCTCTACCCTGTGAATTTGTAGGCCTAATTCATGTGCCTGAGCACATGCATTTGCCTTGTATGTCTCCTCCTGCTGCAGTGGTACCAGTTCCCCTTCAGTTTGGTGTCCCACTTCCCACGTCCCACAGTGTTGCTTGTGACACCACAGAGCATTTCAGATGGTGCTGGCTGTCTGTGTGCAGGCCCTTTAGCTCAGCTCTCAGAAGTCCAAATGGTGAAGCTTCCTGGAAAATTTCGTCCCTGGCAATGTGATTTCTCTTGGGTTTTAGTTGCCTTCTGTTCTTTCCAATATTGAGGAGCAGGGCAGGAATTCTTTTGTCATCTTTTTGTCTAGACAGAGCTGGGCGCAGTGTCTGAAACCTGGTGCAGGAGTGGTTTCTATGCTTCTCCAACTCAAAAAACAAAGCTATAAGATTCTTTGCCAAGGAATTTCACGCTGTTTTGGCAGCCTATGTCCCAGCAGGCTTTAGTCTGTTTGGCTAAGCAGATTCAAAATAATCTGAATAATAATGCTTTTTTTTTCTTACCACGTGATATGCAATTACACTTACATGTAAGCCAGTAAACCTATATAGAGTGGACTTCAGACTAAAAAGCAATTTGCTATTAGCAAATCAGGTGTAGTGGTGCAAGTGCACTCATGGGCACAGCAGTGGAGAAGATGACACTGAGTAGCCTGAGAGTAGGAGGTCTGTGCCCCTGGAAGCCCTACTGGTAATTCAAGGGGTCTTTCACCTCCCACCCTACTCTGGCCTTTTCTAAAACTTCAAGCCATAAGCAAAAGTTGAGATTTAAAGCTGCAAAGCGAAGTCATTAGTTAATGAGTAAGAGAAAGAGGATCAGAAATTTCAGTCAGAGTATCTTTGGAACTGCTGGCTGCTAGATGTAATAACGTGTAGTCCATATATTCTAGCTTGTAGTCAAACATGAAAAAAAAACCACTTTACAAACATATTGAGTGTTTAATATTGTTCTAGGAATGTAATAGTCTGGAAGCTGCTGGATGGGCAGAGGGACAAGGAAAGGAAAGTAGTTTTTGGACTTTCTTCCTGACTCATCTCCAATCTTTGTTATCTGTTTACACATGAATTCTCATGTGACCTCTTAGTAAAATGTAATATCTCTTTTGCACCATTCACCAACATGAAAATGGAGAGAAGCTCATCTACTCTGTATAAATATTATACATACTTGCATAAACCTGCATGTTAGATGCTGTTTGCTCAAGAGAAAGATGACCATAGTCAATGTGAGCTCACCATCACTTTTAGCATCTTTCTTCTCTTCAGGCTAAGTCCTCCAAAACAGCCAGTCTTTCTCATAATGTATTTTTCCCTCTAGCCTATAACTGAGACATCGAGGATGATGTCTAACAGCAATACTATTGAAGTACAGTTAATGGTAGCAGTGATGTTACCCAACACCTGTATTTCCTTCTGCTCCTTTTCATTTATACCTGAAAATAAGAGTTGTTCTTACAAACTTCACTGTGATTAAAAAAACCCTGCTATATTCCCCGTGCTGAGCTTGTGTTTGTATTTCTTGTGTGAATACAAGTGTGGATTTGCGCAACATTGGTTCTTAAATTGTATAGGTGGCTCTCAGATATTCTCCAAATTTTAAAGACTTTTTCAGTGTCTCTATTGCTATTTTCTAGAGCCCTCTGGTGGGGAGAGGTTAGAAGAATATCAAGTGTCAGCTTACTGGTAGGGAAAACACTATAAATTGAAGAGGGACAGTTTTTGTCATCACAATAACATCACATATGCTGTATACAAGAAAGCCTTTGCTATTTTTGAATCACAAAGAACACTCATAGTAATAACAGGATATATACTAGAATGAGATTAGTCACTAATTTCAAAGAGTTAATTTATAGAGAAATTATACAAGAGCGGGCAAAGATCCTGTTCCTCACTGTTTTAGAATACTAAAGATCTCAGGATATGCATTTGCTCTTTCTCAGAATCAGAAAAAGAAAAGCCCAAACATTATATCAAAGGAAGAAATAACTTTTCTGTTTCCTCAAAAGGATTAAGTCTAGCCCATAGAAAGCAGAAAACTGGTGCAACAATGGTTTTTTGGATTGCATGAGCCAAGTCAATTGGCACTGAGAAGAGAGATTACTTCTTTGATCAAGGTGGAAATATTTTATTTAAAGTAAAAAGTTGATTTCTTCTGAAACTTCTCATTAAGACTCTTTTGGAAGCCTCAGGATATTTTGTCTTCCATTTTCAGGCCAAGTCTTCAGGCTGCTAAGGGTGGTGAGGGGAACTGGCAAGCGCTGAAGGCAGAAGCAGACACCCTGCAATGTGAGGCCTCACTTTTATGTTAAAGTCCAAACAGGCAAAGCCTTTTCTTAAAGGCTTACAAGAATCAGTTTGGCACCACATAAATGTTGGAGTCCTCCTGCAGTCTTGAGAATCAGGCCATTTAGAAGCAAAAGGAGAAGACGACACAAAACTAAATTCTAATTACAGCGAGAAATACTTGTAGTGCTTCAATTCACTTTTGCCTTTGAGATGGAAATTCATCAAAAAGTTAGCTTATTCTGAAAGTTCATTTCATTTTTTAGGGGTTTATGCTCAAATAATGCTTGCATAGGACAATTTTTCCTAACCAGATTGCTTCATGCTGGATTCCTTGGTAATTGCTTTGTTTTCTAGTGGAGTTCTTGAAGACAAAATTTGTAAAATACTCACCATCACTGTAAGGCAGGACATTTTTACCAGATTCCCTGAGTGTATATAATGTAACCTTATACTGAAAGTTGGTGATCATCTTGCACTACTCCCGAGCTTCTTTAAACAGCTTTCACTTCCTATGTACAGACACCCAGCTGCAGAATCTGCCTTTGCATGCTGAAGTTTGTCTGTATCTTCTGTCACATCTCACCACCTAGAGTTCAAAGTACACCGGATACTCTTAGTCTTTGTGTTTCAAACTTACCCATTTATTTTAAGCACAGCTGGTGCCTGACTGGGCTTTAACAGTCACACAACAATGCACATTTCTGTCCAACTATTTCTGTCCAAAAGAAAGCAGGTAAGGATGGCTGTACTCCACAAACTGAAGTGGTTCTAACTTGATACACCAACTTTCCAAGCGTATTTGGACACAGCTCTGCATATGTCTCCCTGTGATGCAGGATTTCATTGAGTAATTGAAGTACATCCATTCCAGTAGGCCTGGGCAGTAAAATTTCTGAAAGCCCAGGACACAGAGGTGAAACCATTAGCAGCCTTATTTTGCTTGCAGGATGGAACAGCTCCTTTGTGGATTGCCTCACAGATGGGTCACAGTGAAGTGGTGCGGGTCATGCTGCTCCGCGGTGCTGAGCGAGACGCTGCGAGGGATGTGAGTAGCACTTCTTCCTGTGCTCTGTCTGCAGCTTAATGCCTCCTGGCTTTTTCAGGGACTATAAGTCTGACTGTCTGGAGGCCTGGTGTCCCCAGAGTCCTTTCTGTTTGCCAGGTTGAAAAGTCCTACTATGGGTTTCTGTTTTCCTGCTGTGTCTGGGACAGCTTCCTGGAGATACCTTCTGGAATAGGGGAATGGAAATGGCCACAGAAATGAGAGACAAAGGCGATGGATATGTGGTGTCACTAGTTCGTTTTCCCCTGAAGTTTTCACCTGTGCCCTAAAACCACATGCCATGGAAGTGCCTCCTCAAAGACAATGAGCAGAGGAGATCCCCCTCTCAGAGGCATGGACAAGAGCTGGCGTTTCCCCCCAGCCAAGGGGAATGCAGGTCAAACATCCATAACAGCTGAACTGACCTCCTCTCTCTTTTAAAGGATGGTACGACTGCTTTACTGAAGGCTGCCATTAAAGGATACAACAATGTGATAGAAGAGTTGCTGAAATTCTCTCCCACGCTTGGCCTGCTTAAGGTTAGTAGTGAAACACACGGATTTTTAGACAGAATCTCAAGAAGGCAAAGGGTCTGATGAAAGACCTAGTATTTATGACTGTGCTAGTGGAAGACCGTAGGAGATTGAGCCCAAAAACAGTCAAGAGAAAAATTAAATTATCTTATTTAGCCTTTAATGCCACACATAAATGAATCTTTTCAAACAAATCTGGGAATTTAATTTTTGGAATGAGGAAGCACATTGTGTCATAGAAGGAATTCTCCTGCTTTTTGTCACCTGATTTTATTTCTACTGTAAATTAATTGCTCTTGACAATGCAATTTTTAGCATTGTACTCAGCCCTCTATTTCATTTAGTCAGTAAAATAGTGTCCTAAGAAATATATTGCGAGCAGATTCTGTACTTGATTTTGTTTTTCTCTGAATTCATAAAGGGACTTGAAAAATAACAGATATTTGTAAGCTGCTTTTTAATGGCTGACCTAATTTCATGTGTCTGTAAGTCACATACTTTGATAGCCTCTGTGCATGCAACAGATTGGCAATTTTGATGTACTGGATAATGTAGGTGTTAATTACAAGTATGAAATAGCTTCCACACTTATTTGAATTGTCAGTTTGCAACCACAAAAAAAAGGCCAGCCATAAAAAACCCCACCATTCAGCTGTCTGACAGTGAGGACATTAATCATCAGAAAAAAAAGATAAAATGCACAGATGGTTTCCATTACTGCTTGTGCTTCTGTTTCACTTGCTAATGACTGATTTTGCCAGGCAGAAGCAAGTGCTGTGTTCATTTCACCCCTAATCTATTGACAAGGGTATTTTTTAAAAGGAAATATTGCTGTGGTAAGGTGAACTTGACTCTTATTTTTATTAAAGCATTTAAAATCACCTCCTTCATAGCCCCGTAACGTGCCAGCACCTTGTCTAAATCAAACACTAGGCCTTTGATGGCCTAATCTCTTCTGTGTTACTGTTCTCTCATTGGTAGGTTTGTTCTTTACAAACATTTGTGTTTCAATGCCTTTTGCTTTCTTCCCATGTCTGGTATAAACACCTCCATTGGTATTTCTAGAACGGGACCTCTGCTCTCCACGCAGCCGTCCTGAGCGGCAACGTGAGGACAGTGGCACTGCTCCTTGAGGCAGGAGCGGACCCATGCCTGAGGAACAAGGTATGTTCTGGCACACCATCCCAGGTGAGGAGCAAGTGGGGATCACTGAACAGTGGAGCCGTGTGTGCCTTGGAGGTGTGGACAGCCCATGTTTCTGTGTTGCTCCATGGTTGCCTCTTGATCCTCTCCTGAAGCACTACCATTTAGTCCATTCATTTCTGTATACAAGCACCTACAGGGGTGCTAGGCAGTACCACTGATGATGCCGGTTCTTGAGAATTTACGTCAATCTGAGAATAAACCTTTGGTTTATGCACTCACTCACTGGAGCACCACAGATTAAATTATTAGCTATAACTAGTCATGCAGTAGCTAGGTTGCATTTTAGGGAAAGAGTAATCGTTACTGTTTTGATAAGTGAGAAGTTATATTCATATCTCCATACTGAGGTATAAGGAGGATATTTTTGCAGAAAAAACAATGTGTATCTGGGTACCTTTGATGAGAAAACTTGGTTAGAATTCAGGGCATTGATAATACAAAAAAAAACCCCTCCAAAATTTCAGGCACCTTTCCCATATCTTACTGTAAATCTGTTAGTTTATTTAATTAGTTTTACATTCTTTTTATAATGGCAACTTATCTGTACAATACTTGTCTTGATTTTATTCTGTAAAGTGTTTTTACTTTAACTTTACATCTTTGATAATTTCAATGAAAATGTTTTTCTCTAATGTGTGTTTCTGAACTGTTTGCTGGATTTGTTAAGCTGTGAATTGTCTAGTGTTACCTTCCTGTTTATGACTGAGTGAATGAAAGCTTATAATACAAGTAATCAGGCACATACCTTCTAAATATTTTGTGCCTTCAATATATCTGTGGCAGTTAATTTCTGTATTCTTCCACTTGATGGCAGCAGAGTTAACGCCTTTCACAGAGTAGTCTTCATTAATATGCATTTTGGTTTGATACTATAATCCAAACAATGTACGAGATTTTTCTGCTACTGATAGAGATTTGCAGCAGCAGGGTGTGCAGTATAAGAAAGTCCGTGGCTGTAACCTCTCCTACTGACTTTTTTTTTTCTTTTTTTTTTAAAGAACATGCAATTTGGCACAACAGAGTATATCTGCAGGACAGAATTACTGATTTTCAGAAGTAGCTTCATTATAAATGCTTTATGTTACCAAAATTGTATTCAGTAAATTAAGAAGAAACCCCACCCAAACTCCTATTCTATTACCAATCTTACAGCATAGCACTACTATTTGATAGCCATTAAAGTCTTCCCCTAGATCTTTATGGACTTTAGTACATAAAGACCTGCCTCATCTCCCCCCAAAAATCAGCAGCTCTCGTGCTCTCTGTTACTTCCATGACAGAAGCATAGGGAGCCCAAGAGATACCATTTAGCCTGGACAGTCATCACAAAATATGCTGATCACTCAAATTCCATGCTGGGATTATTTTGAAAAATTAAGTGAGACTTGCATATGAAAGACAATTTCTTAAGGTACCTTCAACAGTGGTGGAGACAACACTGGAAAACATCACATCATTATAATGCCCAGTTCCATCTTTAGAGTTTAATGCTTCTAACCCACATTTGGGAAATACTCTTTCATTTCTGCTAACCTCAAAGTTTTTTTGTTCCAGGCAAATGAACTGCCAGCAGAACTAACAAAAAATGAACGCATCCTCCGACTCCTCCGTGCAAAGGAAAAGCAAAGGAAAAGCTAATGCAGCCCTATAGCAAATGCAGTTTGACAGAGATGTGCCCTGACCACAGCAGCATGACAGTAAACCTAGGCTACCCGAGAAGGGCTTGTTGGAACAGTTTGCAGAACTGATTAGCCTCTCCGGTACATGCTCTCTGAATGCACGATGCCCTTGCCACAGGGTCACCACGGGCTAAGGCCTCCGCCCAGCATCGCTGGACGCAGGACTATGACGAGAGCAGGGTCGGTCCGGGAGCTGCGTGTGCACCGCAGCCCTGCCTGTACTCTAGGATCCCACTGCTCCCAGCACCCACGTTTGCTCCTCCACGCCTGCAGCACACGCATCCCCACTCCTGCCGTTTCAGACACGTATGCCCATGGCCACATACCTGTAACAGGTGCCTGGGGGTGCATGTGTGGGTTGGGAGCACTCGGCACATGTGCCAGGAGGATGCCCAGATCTTGCAGCTGTTTGGACTCAGATGGTCCTGGCATAGTCCCCCGGTGCTGCTGCCCTCCCTTTGCTGACAGTGCTAGCTCAGATCATTCCTCTCTACCTTCAAGTGCCACGTGAGGCTAGAGGTGAGATCCTGCCTGTAACATCACAACAGGAAAAGTCCTCCTGCCATCCCAGGGTTTTGGTAACATTTTTGCTACTACATGAAACTCCTTAAAAATGATCAAGAGCATTACAAATGATGCCAAAAGCTATCAACCAAACAAAAAGCAAGGAAATGTCCTCTCAGTTGTAGCATCTTGATCTGTCAGTCTGTCCAGCCACAGAAACACAGTGGAGCAGTTGATTTTGCAATGCCTATGCAGTGCTATCGGGGTCCATCCCCAACCTCACAGTTTACATACGTGCATTTTTGTGGGTAGGGGAGGATCGGTTACTGAGCAAACCAACCGGGTCATAAATCCACTGGCACAAGTACATCAGAAATTTAGCTGTCGGGCACAATAAACAGCACAGACACTATACAGGTGGTATACATATGTTCTGCACCCACAGATATGTGACACTATGGTTTAGTACCCACAGCTACTATGCAACACACTTGTTCCCCAGGTCTGTGACAGAAGCTAAGGGAGATGTGCACAGTATACAGGTGTTTCAACAGCTGGTGAGGGTAACACATAGTCATACTGAACAGGCCCACTAATTAATGCAGGCATGGAAAATGAACTCTCAACAGCAGTTTTGGGCTTTGTTGTGGTTAAGAAACTTAGACATGCTACTAAGTGCCTGTGTGGGGAAGGCAGTGCAAATTGCAGGTGGTTTGTGAAGAGCTATGTTTTAACCATGTTACTGTAAGACACCCCATTAAAACCCAATCATTTTTGCAGTATAAACAGTGTATACCATGTCCTGTTGGCCACAAAAACATTAGAGGTTAATTTGCAGTAAGATGAGGTAAAAAGTTAATTCAGTACACAAATACAGGCACTTCGCCTGCCTTCAAAGACTGTAAGGAAACGAAATATTACTTGCTTAAAAAATGCCTGCCTAGGATTCAGCTGAATTGTTGCACTTTTGCTTTAGTGAGTTGAAAGGAAATAATTTAGTGAGCTAGCACAAATGAATGTAATTTATGTAGTGAAAATTAGCCATATATATTACCAAATCATAAAGTTATTCTGTCTGTGAGTAAGTTAGGTAAGAAGTCAGTGCTCTGGTGAAGAGAACAGAAGTGGATGTACCTTTGCTTGCATGCTGGAATTGCTATTCAATTTCTATTCAGCATTAAAGAGGAAAGCTCTTAAGTTTTCCAGCAATGTAATAAGATACCAGAAAAATCTATTTATTTAGGTAATTTGTGCTGCTTTTAAATTAAAATAATGTTGTACCTAAGAGAAAATTGCAGATGAACTGGTACAGAATCAAAGAATTATGCAAGATGCTTAAAGGATGACTGTATCCAGGGTTAAGTTCTGCTAAAAAATACTGAGCATGCAGAAATCTCAAGAGCCTTATTGGGAACCTAAATTGCACAGCATTAGATGGGACTGCACTCTAACTTCTTTAACGAACAACGCTGGAGAGGACAGGTTTATTTAGAGCCTCCAGTGGGCTGAAGATTAACATATTGTTTTGAAGAAAACTAGAGGAACTCTAGGGCAGCCTGGTCTCAATATTGAACTTTCTCCCTGAATTTTCTTCAGATCAACAATTGGGAACAACCACACACTCAAGTCAAAAAGCTCTTTTATACTGGTAAAGGATGTGAATAATCATTATAAGGTCTTGAGTAGCCATGCAGTCAATACTCTTAATATCGGATGGGCTGTAGTGATCAAGCAGTTTTCCTAAAAAATGTGGAAGCATCCACTGTTGGTGAGGGTCTCCTATTTTTTCCTGATAGCAGAGCATAGGAAAGAGAACAAGACAAGCCAACCGTGGTCCTGCAACAGCTGAAGTAAGCAAACTGCGACAACAATATGCAGGTGTCCAGTATCTGCTGGCAGCCAGGTTTATTTTCTTTGGAGAGTGGTCTCACCCCAAAGGGGGCAGCTACTCAGCAAAGAGCTTCCTCAACTATGCCTGTCCATGGGAAGATGCACGTCTGCTCTCCACCATTTAGAGTAGGACTTTCCAAGTCCTGCGTCCAGCTGCCTCTGTGAAAGGTCACCACAACCACGGCTCTTAAGAGACGTGTGAAGAACACCTGGGATGCTGTGTCCCGTACAGAGCATCTGCTAACCTTCTTCCAAGAGGATGCAGTTACTCGATCCTCTTTTTTTGTTTGTTTTTTGGTTGGTTGGTTGGTGTTTGTTTTGTTTTGTTGAGTCAGTGATATTGGGCTATAGCTGTCCTTTCTTATTTCTAAATAAAATTTGAAATGTGGGGCTAGCACAGGTTGAAGGGAGAGGCTTGTTGCTCTCTCCTTGCTCTTCTTAATGCTGGTTGATAGTGCACACAGGTTGGGGGGGGGGGGGGGGGGGGGGGGCCGCNNGGGGGGGGTTGGTGCTGCACAGTGGAGAACTGCCTGTCAAGTCTTTCTCTGCCCCACTCAGGCTGAAGTTCAATCTAGTTTCATCAAAGACACTATTCAACCAAAACAGGACTTTTAGTGGAAACCCTCCTGTTGGGAGCATTTATTTCATCTTGGAGCCTTTGGAGAGAGGGCTGGTTTTAGTTTTGGTTTCCTTGTAACCAAAAGGTGCTTATTCTGCCTGTAGATGGGCTTGAAAGTTGCAATACTGTGTATCACCATGCAATTAACCTTTTCACAAAGAAACCTTAATAATTCTTAGTATTTAAGTAGCTGTTGTTATCTTTAAAGTGCTCAGTAAATACCACTGTGGTTTGTTTGTTGTTCTAAAACGGAAACCTGCTTTCCCGGGGTGGCTGAAGTGATTCACTGATATTAATAGTAGTCCTCTGCATAGTCGTGGTGCCTTTTGTGTAAGGCTTTCAAAGTGCTCTGTGGACACTCTTACCTTTGTAAGTTCCTAAATGCATTGCTGGGGGAAGCAAGGAAATAGATAATTTCATTCATATGCCAGTGAAATGAAGCAGCTCTTCATCAGTTCATGTCAATAAACAGGAGTAAATTTAGACTAGAAATTAAGGGGCACCAAATTTATTTTCATAGATGGCAGGATAAATCCTGGTACAATATAATGTTGTGAAATAGAACTGGGACAGGTTAACAGGCCAAATTGGTTTTTGACTTAGGTTGGGGGGTTTCTTTTCACCAGAAAGTGCCATATATATATATATATATATATACACCCATCTTACGTACCCAGAAGAATTAGCTCCACTAGCACATTGCTATTAGGCTTGCTTCTCTGCACATTCAGATTCAGGGGCCTAGCCTGTTGTCCTACTCACATGGGATTTAGGCAGGTGCTATTAGCTTGGTGGCTTCCCATCAGCGGCAAGTGAGTAGAAAGGATGTGCAACCAAACAAGCTAAACCACTGAGTCAAGGAAAAGTATACAGCATCTTTCTTTTATTTCACTAGTGTCAAGATGTAGGATGGGGAAGAACACAAGGAAAAGCTCATGGGATATAGGGAGAAGTGGCATACCATGAGGGACATGGTAGTGGTGTAGCCTCAGAGGTCTAAAATACACGGAGTTCTTCATTTAGATGATCACTGCAGCGCAGTGTGCAGGAACATCTGTTTAGTAATGATACAAAAGGCAGTGTTGTACCTCTTGACTTGCACATGCTCTTCTTCTGGAGTGAAACCGTCTCACTATTGATCCACCCACCTTTGTTTACTTTAGAAGAGCTGAGAGGATTAGAGCACAAGATCAAACAGCTGCAGGTCATATTTAATGCACTTTCACAACGATGATTATCTGCCTCAGAGTCAGAGCTAATTGCAAGAATAATTCACACTTCTTTATTCAGCCAGTCTTGATGACTGTTGGAAAATCCATATGCTAACCAAATCTGGTGTCTCAGAAATTTCAGAATTGTTGTACAGAAAATGAGGTAGCACAAACCCCAGTCCATTTTTAGTTAGTTTGATATGAACACTGAACGGACATAAAATACAGCCCCAGCCCTTGCCTGGAACCCTTGAGTCATCAGTGTTAAAATGTTAATGTTTGCTATGAGCCTAACCAAAGATAATACATAAGGCTCCTTTTTCCAGCAACAAAATATTGTACTGCACACTCGGGACTAAATGGAGTTGTGCCTTGTCACAGCAGCTCTGCTTTTGGCCCTCGGGAATGTCATGATTTTTCATTCTTTTGTGAATTCCACAGTTTGTTTTGACCTGACCTTTTATGAATTTGATAAAACATATATAAATGTATGTAACTCCATGTGAGACTAATATTCTGCAACAGGAATGTTGCTTTGCTAAATCTCATTTTTCCATACCATCATTTCAATAAAAACATACTACTCAGATTATCTTGTTCTGCATACTTAGTATCTCTTCCCTTTCTTCTGTATTCTATTCTTTCTCCTTGTACAATACCAGAATCAGTTTCCTATTTATGCAAAGACCATTTTGCTCTATTTCACTTGATTGATTAGACTTCTGTTGTTTTCCAGGTCCTCACAGATGAGGTAGCATTCATGGGAAAGAAAAAAAAACCAAACCCAAAACAAAGCAGGTGCCCTGGCTTGAGAAACAGGAAAACTTAATGACATAAGAAGGTTTACTTCAAAGATCCAGATGTCACTGACAAACTCCCCATGACATTAATATCCATTAGCTCAGATCTGTCTGAAGGGAAGATTATAAAAAGCAATATAGAAATCAAAGGAATGAGACTGTACTTTTAGTCAAATGCGTCTTGGTAGTTCTGTTATTATTCCTAAATGTAAAACTGGCCCTTACACTGATCTGACGTACTTCAGTTAAAAAAAAAAGCCCCTTTTGATGGGCTTATGGTGTGCAATGGGTTATGTGATTTATAAAAAGGGAATAGTTTACACTGAAAACCATATTTTTCATCCTGTGTTTGACATCCCAGGCTTTTTGCCTTATTCCTACAATATTCTATTGTGTTGAGCCACATTTTAAGTCATCATCAAAAATTCCTACAGCCACAACTCAGTAAAGCATCTCCATATATTTAGAGAATATCAAAGAAAAGTGCTGTGACTTGTTCATGGCCTAAATCACTACAAAGGATGATTTCTGGGAGCGGGAAGCTCCTTAATTTTGAACATGAAAACATATCAAAACAGTATCAAGAGGCTGAAACTAGACAAATTCTAACTTCAAGCTGTGGATTTTCAAGAGTGAGGATAATTATTTAAGAAACAAATTGTTGAGATGATTCCTTCATAATTTGAGTTTAAAAAAACCCCAAACCAACAAACAATTACTTTTCGTTCTGAAAGATGTGTTTCACTTGAAACATTTTGTGTTTGATGCAGGAATTACTGGATGAAATTATATGATATGCTGGAACTAACATTATGTGATCATAATAGTCCCCTTGATCTTAAAATATATGAATCAATATACTTTTTGCTTCATCTCCTCAGTGACTTAGAGAGATACTAACTCTCATGAGATCAATAGCAAGACCATATGCCTAGCAACTGTGGCTGTAGCCGCACAACAAAATGAAATCTGAGGCACATACCTAAATTGTCTTTAAATAATCCATTTCACTCTCACAATGTTGACAAGGCATTTTAGCTGGACTAATGTTTTAATGTCCTGCTTTTAATGTCAAGTCAGTTGGTTCAGAACTGGCACGAGGGCTGCGTAGTGCTGCACCTTGCCAGGGAGCAGGGATCAGCAGAGCCATCTGGAGTGTGCTGGTGGAGAACACAGACAAATCAGGAAGGAACAAGGGATGCAAATTTTTTTGGAGCTGTTTCACTGGCTTGGTTGCATAGATGGAGCATGGCACTAACCTTCAATGCAGATCTGAAGCAGTCTGAAATTTCATGTATAGTGCATGAGTGTGTTCTTGTGGCGTGAATGTATATACACGTATGTGTACATACTTTGTATCCAGCATATGGATATAGGTTCCTATAACCCTCTTGCAACAGTGATACTAGAACCTCGTGATTTGCTCGTGGGAATATATTATTTGAAGAAGAGGCAGAGAATTATTCTACTTTCTGAAAACTCCAAGAACGGTTTCTGCACGTGCTGCCTTGGCCATGCTGCTGCATTGGACCCTGTGCACTGAGACCAAGTGTTGTAAAACTGACAAAATGTCTTCAAGTCTAATCATAATTAGGTTTTTCCTCAGGTGAATTGTAGCTAATAAAGCCGTCACCTCTTCCTCCTGCCAAGTCAGATTTTGGTAGTGCCCTTATGGACTCCTCTGTGACAGTTCAGCCCTTATTCTCCACTTTGACAGCAAATCCTGAGCTCCTCACCAAGTGGCAGCATGGTGCTATAGGGACTCAGTAAATTGATGTTAATACAAACCATACACAGCTGTTAGTAGGTCAAACTTTGAATCTGTCAGCATGTCCACAGTGTCTGGCACAAGTACATACTGCACATTTTTGCTTACAGCAATAAGTGCAGAGTGTCTCCAGGCTGCTGTAATCAGAAGCTGTGTTTCTACAGTGTTTTCCTTCAACAGCTCAGTGGTTGACACCCAGTTTTGGAGCCTTTGAGCTACGTGTTGTTGTGCAATTGGCACCACTTTACAGAAGCAGAATTGCACTGCCCAGATCATCCAGCAAGTTTGTAGTAAAACTGAAACAAACATTGAATCTATTGAATTCAAGTCCCCAGCTTTTGCTACAAGGCAATAAATAACTTTACCTGATCATAATAAAAATGAACAAAGTTTCAATTACTCCAG
Source organism: Cephalopterus ornatus (assembly GCA_013396775.1). Lineage (NCBI taxonomy): Eukaryota > Metazoa > Chordata > Aves > Passeriformes > Cotingidae > Cephalopterus > Cephalopterus ornatus. The sequence continues at coordinate 134,438 of VZRE01008092.1, forward strand.
TGATAAATGCAGAAAGGATGTGACCTAAAGAGTGACTATAGGACCTTCTAAGGTTAGATAGGGACACACTGGCATGGGGTTGATAGAGCAAAATACACTAGGGCAGATAGAAAGAGGAAAAGATGATGAACAGACTTGATTAAGCATCACCTGACATACTATTTGTATATTTAATTGGGTAGTGGCTCTGATTTGATGGTGAAACCAAGAGCATCTAACCAAAGTAACAGGTACACTGAGTCATGTATAATAAAAAGCCAAGCAGGCCTCCACAGGTGAGGAAGGCGGACAAATGAGAGCTGATGAAAAGAATATGATTCAGTTACAACACCAAATGGGAAACACCAGGCTTGTTTAGTACTAGCATTATTCTGGTTTAGCTGGAAGAACAGTCTTGGAACAAGCTATAGTGGTTTCATCTGGGTCTACGTAAAAACAGAGGTGTGAGAAACTGGGTGAAACTTCTCACTCAACCTGTTGCAGCTTGTCGGCACAAAGATTGCAAGACATCCAAGGAGAATATTGTGCTTTCCCACATGCAAGGTGTTGCTTGTTATAGCTCCAAGTTCTTGCAAGTGCCTATGGCTGCTATTGCAATAGAAATAATGAAGGCTTATAAAAAATTACAGGGAATAAACAGTGATGGACATTTTAATTGATTTTGCTGCAAAGTGATCACGTACTGTGTTTCCATTGGTATACACAAGTAATTTTTCAGACAGATTGCCATCTGGAAATTGCAAGGTCATCACTATTAGGTGCTTCAGCTTCTAGTGGAAGCAGTAACACGAGTTTCATTTCTGCATCGAGTAAAGGGATGGAATACAGTAAAGCCTCCACCTCTGAAGGCAACGCTCAGGGCTTCCAGTCAGACACAGAACAGAGCAAAGCTGGCACTTATTTTATACCAGCTTCCTGGTGGACAGCTTTACACCATTCAGGGTACTCAGTGAGGGAAAGGACCAATTTAATCTTAATGGACAATTAAAGGACTTGTTCAATGAATTAGTATTGGCCTCTTCTTCAAGGCAGGAAAACTTAGTTTTGTATATGCTGTTGATAACCAGAAAAGGTATTCCCCATTAACCTTCCAAGTAGACAATCCCTAGCAGCTAGGCATAATCCTGGGTTTAAAAGAGAACCTTGTAAAACATAACTTGATAAATGTCCTTCTGAAAGAGCAGCCAGGACCAGGAATGGTCTCTTTTGGCCATGTGTATCATTGCCATGTCTTTTGGCAATGAGTTGTTGGCAGCATTGATCTGGGTTAACTCTTCAGGGCTGCTTTTTCCCTGCCCATAAGGAGCAAGATATCCTTAAGATGACACAGCCAGCTTTATTATCGATAACATTCATGAAACTATACTTTAATTCCCATGAGCTGCTAGAGACAGCTCTGCATCCTTATCCCTCAAATACGGCACAGAGACACCACCAAGACCCATGGCTGCAACAGGACTGAGGGCATAACCTGCTCTGGCCACCTGGCTGCCAGGGTACAGAGGCAAAATAAAAACAGATACATATTTGAGTTTCTGCATCTGCCATTACGCAAGATTTCAGTGTTTGTTAATCAGTCTTCAAACCTACACCACTTAACTTCAGCTTGTAAGTGCAAAATGGCAGAACTCTGAGAAATTGCACCAGAATAACAGTGTGAATTTAGACAGCTGTATAGAGAGATTCATACGAGAGTTAGAAAAATGTTAAAATACTACCTCTTTTGTCTATTTATGCTGTAGGTGGTAGACAAGTATGATGTTATGGACTTAATTATTTTACGGTAGAAACTGTCACTGCAATAGCTTCCCTTTTGCTTGTTTTTCATTATAAATTGGTTCTCTCTCACCTATGATTCTTAAATCACTTATTAACTATGCAATGCATTCAGAAAGAAAATGCCATTTCTGTTCAGTCAGATCTGCTCTCCTTCACCTTTTCCACAAGCATCGAGGCAAGGTTCTTGCATTTTTTTAACTTGTAGCTATGCAAGCTATGCTGACTGCACCTCTGCCTATGTGGAGTGCCTAGAAAGTGTGGCAACTTGTTCCCCTGCTTCTAGGATCACACTGCATAGTCCAGAATAATTATTTTTTTATTACGTGAAAATTAAAATACAATGTAACTTTAAGTATTCTAGCTTTTTTCCAAAGCAATTTGCCAAATGCCAAGTCCTTCACCTGGGATCAAATAATCAGACAGAAAAGTAGAAGCTGGACAGCAGCTAGATGGAAAAATAGTTTGGCAGAAAAGACTGGGGTGGTTGGGCTGGGTTAGATACTGCACCTGAGTCAGTAGGCTGTATCATCAGCAGGGAGGCAGCCATTAGGTCAAGAGTTAGGGTTATTCATCTCTCTTTGAGACTGGAGTACTGTGCTCTAGTTTGGGCTCCCCAGAATAAAATACATTAAAAAAAAAAAAAGACCCTGACATACTTGAGCAAATCCAGTCTGCTGCCATCAAGACAGCTAGGGCTGCTGGAGCACATAAGCTTTGTTTGCTCAGCCCCAAGCAGAAAGCTGGCTTTGGGGACGTCTTACTGCTCTCTGCAGCTACCGAACGGGAGATGGTGGAGAAGGGAGAGCCACACTCCTCTCAGGCAGGCACCATGACAGCACAAGAGGTAACAGCCTCAAGCTGGAACATGGGAAAATCTCTTCAGACACAGGACAGACACGTTTTGCTGCAAGTGTGGTCAATCACTGGAACAGTTTGCCCAAAGAGGCTGTGAAATCTCCATCTCTGAAGCCATTCGTAAAGCAACCAGACAATTCCCCGAGCTTTAACAGAATTCTGTTCTCAGCGGAAAGTCAGATTACCTGACCCTCAGGAGGTCCCCGGCCAACACGTTAGCCCGCGAGGCTGTGACACCCAGACTAGTCTGCATTTTTGTCAGCAGATGGCAATGTCAACTAAATTACATGTTTTATTCCAGCAGCGCAACGTGCTCTTAACTATCTGGGAAGGCAATAAAGTGTCTGGGAAGGTAGTAAAGAGGTGGGGAAATCAAAGAGAGAATGCCTCACCCCGCTTTCAGTGTGTCTCCTCCCAGCCAGGTCCCAAATTGACCCCGAACAGGAGTCCAAACAAGCAGAGCCCAAGCAAAGAGAGCCCAAACAAACAGATTGCCTTGGCAGAGCGCAGCCAGCACTCCCAGAACTGCTGATTGCGACACGGCCCCGGTGTCAGCGCGGCGGGAGCGGCCCCGCCCCGGGCACAGCCCCGGGACGGCGTGCCCGGGGGGCATCGCAGCTGCACGGCGAGAGCACACGGGGCTGCGAGATCAGCGCTTGGAAGTCCGGAAGCAGTGACTCTGAAACCAAATTAAGGCGCTTTTGCCAAAACCAGGGGGGCTTTAAAGCGACTTTTGAAGATTCACAAACTACGCGATTAACACTTCCGCGCCCACACAGAGCCGCTGCCCGGCTGCCGGTACAGCCTGGGCGGGATTGTCCAACCCGGGGAGGCACAGTTTCGCTCCGGCATCTAGACGAGCTTCCCCCCGCACTCCCGCACAGCATCACAACACCCCCACCCCCGCCCGCCGCCGCCGGGGGAGGCGGTGTCGGGGCGGGCGGTGCTGAGGGAGGCCGTGACTAGGAAGGCGGTGTCGGGGCGGGCGGTGCCGGCGGGAGGCGGTGCCGAGAGAGGCCGTGCCAGGGAAGGCGGTGCCGGGGGAGGCGGTGCCGGGAGAGGCCGTGCCGAAGCAGGCGGTGCCGGAGGCGGGGG
>VZRE01008092.1:138195-182311 GCA_013396775.1 Cephalopterus ornatus
GCCCCCCCGCCGCTTCTCGAAGGGGCAGGCGGCACCGCCCGGGCAGGAGAGAGCAGCCCTTCCGGACCTGCGCTGGCGCGGCTGCCTGTCTACCTCCTTCCCCTGCCGCCTCTCCTTCGCCGGCGCTCGGTGCTGCTGCCGAGAGCCCCCGCCGGCCCCCAGCGCTCCAACCATGGGGACCTCGCAAGGCAGCCCCGGGCGGGGCGGCCTCGGCCTGCTCCTCCTCCTCCTGCTGCTGTTGCCCGTGCGGGTGAGTCCCTCACGGAGAGGTCGCCGTGCGGTGGGGGATGCGGGCCTCCTGCCACCGTGGGGAGGAGAAGGAGCGGGACCCTGCGGGGTGGTGCCTGGGGCGAGGGAAGCCGGGGCTCTCCCGGGCGGTGGGGCTGGGAGAGGGCGGCGGTGTCCCGGGTTAGGCCGCTGGGCTCGGGCGCAGCCAAGCTGGAGCGCGGTACCGAGGTGCCCCCTCCTCGTACCCCTGTGCTCTGCAGGTGGCGGGCAGGGTGATAGCCGGTGGCACGGCAGGCCCGCCGGGGAGCACCGGCGAACTTCGGCTCCTGCCCGGTCCCCGCGCCCCGCGATCGCAGCCGGCGGCAGCGGCTGCCCCCGGGGTGCCGCGCTCCTGTGGCGTGCCCTGGTTATGCAATGCCCGGTGCATGTGAGTGGCCGCGCAGTCACATGCTCGGGAGAGGCTTGCAGATGTCCTGAGTGTCTGGTTTGTTTTGCTCGGCGTGTTGCTTTATGCTGGGTGACAGCTTCCTGGGGGTGATAGTCTGTGCAGAGTGAGAGGTGCTCTTTATTGATGTGTCAGTATTAGGACTACGTGTTTCCTCAAAATTAAGGGGTAGAATAAGTTGGATTTCTTGATACTTTAAGAAAAAATACTGTGAAACCTTCACTCCTCTCTTCCGAGTCATGTTTTGTTATGCTGTGGCACAAGATAGGAGTGGGATACTCAGCATTTCTCTGGAGAAACAAGCAGTGTCTTATAAGCCTTAGTGGTTGTGTTAGTTGTTTTTTTTTTTTTTCCCTCTCTGCCTAAATTGAAAACATACTTTCTAGGTCAGGTTTTATGACTAACCCTTTTTAAACCCCTGAGTTTGTCACCTTGTGTGTGTGCTGAGGTACTCTTTTTCTCATATCCTCTTCAAAAAACCTCTTGAAGAGCTTAAACATAAAACTAGGAATTCATTCTTCTGTTACCACTGGAGAAGGTGATAGTTAGTAATGACTCACGATCTCCAGGTGGGTAAGTAATGTACCTCACGCCTAACCAATGTGCCTTTGTGTAGTGTTTTTTGGAGGGAGATATCATTTTGTGGCAATGAGGTGTGTCCTAGGCTGGTAAAGAAATTACAAGTTGCTTTCATTTATGTGTCAGAAGGAGAACTGAGCTAGAGGAGCTTGAAACAAGTTCTCCTAAGATTTAGGGGAATCCTTGTAGAGGATGTGGCTTTGTGGTCCCTAAAAGTAAACACTGCAGAATGACTTTAACCATACAGGTTTCGGTTTTGTACTGTAAGAAGGCAGAATCAAGTGTTTTGTTGTTTTGTTTTTTTTTTTCCCATAAAATCTTATTTATGACCTAACACTCTACAAAAAGGACCTTGATACTTTTCAAGGACAAGCTGGTCCTTCAGCTAGACTGAGCCTATATAGTGTTAGATGCTTGCAGGAGAGAAGCTTTGTGAAGGTGAACCTGTTTTCTCCCTCAAGTGTACCGGTAGTGTAATGGGTTTGTGCTTTCAGTTGTGGTGCATGTAAATTCAAGTGCTATATGTCATGTTTCTTCTTTTTAAAGAAGCCAGTGGACTAGAGTGGCACTTCAGTTTGCAATCCTTCATTATCCATTACATACACACTCACAATGGACTTCAAGTGTTCAGGCTGTATAAAGTGCATCTTTCACTCTGAACAGTGCATGGTACAAGATTTGTGCCAGCCATCCCATTACTAGTTTGTGTTATCTTATAAACATCCTAATGTTCTGGATGGCATTTATGTGCTTAATGGCTGCTGTTGCAATTGATCCTCATGTAATTATACTAAAACACGAGCTGTTCAATTATGGCTAATCAAGGTTGGGCACAGGTTTCGTATCAGCAACTGGGATTCCAAACTGTATGATATATTTGAGTTTCTGAAATCCTATGGGGAAAAACGTTAATGACAGGTGCTGCTCTCGCCAAGTGGCCTGCAGTGTGGTGTTACCTGACCTTGGACATGAAGTTCTGAAATGCCTGTGTGGAGCAGTTTCCTTGGCAAAGATGCAGTGTAGCTTCAGAACAAGACCGTAACAACTTTACCCAAATTACTTCCTGGAAAATCAGGAGTGACTTGTTCAGTCTTTCTGGATGGAAAATGAGGAAGCTCTCTTAGAAGGGGAGAGATGACTGAAGGGAATGACTGGTGGAACTTACTAGTACTTTGCTGGCCAGTAGACAAAACAATCCAAGTGTTGTGCAGTATTATTATTATTTCCCTGCAGTACATCAGAGGTATTTTGGTGTAGGTGGACTTAGTTGTAGACAGCTGCTAGTTAGGGGCTCTGCACTTTCTGATCATGCATGCAAGTGTGTATTTTCCCAATAACTCCTTGTCAGCTAACACCAGCTTGTTCCCACAGATGTTGAACTATTGCAACTTTCTTTTGCTACTTGGCCTTGATTTTACTGTGGCATCTGAAATGTGCTTGGGTGATGCCATAACTGTGGCTTGCTTTGCCTGACCAGGAGTAGCTAATAAGTGTGTCTCTGAATTGGCTGCCTCTGAATAAGTTACTGAAAGAGATGAAGTAAGAGTAAGAATTAAAGCTGTAAAGTTTCCTTTAGCCCATGGACCTCCTCCCCTCATAGGGAGGGCTGTGAGCTCATGTGCAACTACTGGGGCAGATCTTTGAACTTGACCTGGTGACCTGTTTCCATAAACCAGTCTTGCCATTTATGAAGGGTGGTGGTGTGGTTCCCTAGAACTCTCAACCTAGTGGGCAATAGCAGATATTAAGGGAATGGAGGGCAAGAGTATGCTTCTTCCTGGACTGATCTCTTCACCCTGCAGTATTCCAGATGCATCATCCTAGATGAAAGAAGGGGAAACAGCTGTATCTGATGCTGTTGCCTTTTCCATACATTAGTAATCTTAATTTGAAGAGCCAAACAGTGTTTGCCTTTCATTTGGTGTTTGCAAGACTACAAATAGCTGCTGTTTCTGCATATAACATCATCATTGTTCTTTGTCTGCTTAACAGCTATGTATTCATTGTTGGTGATGGCAAATGTTGCTGGAAGCATTGAAGATTATCAGTTTGTTTCGACTTGCAGTTGAAGAAACACAGGCTGAAGTAAATGTGTTTATGATCTGTAGGAACACTGGTTTTATTACAAATAAATGATAATGCCTGGGAACCAGAAAGCTCTAATGGAATCTTTGTAGAATGCCCATACTTGGTTATGTGCAGACTCTTTATTATGGCTACTGAAGCTTTGACCTGAGGTGAAATCTCTCTTCAAATAGACCAAGTCTATCAGAAATAGGAATACAGTTTTCTGAACTCTGGCAAGGTACTGAGGGTTAGTGTTAGTGCAAACGTTTCTAAGATGTGCTGGAGGCAGGAGGGAACAACCTGAATCTAAAGTTATGTTCCTGTCACTTTAAGAAGTACTTAGGAAAGTTCCATTTTAATATATGGAGTGCTTAGTTATGTGATCTTAAAAAAAAAAAAAACAAACCCACAAAAACAGAAGAAAAAACCCCCAAAGCAACAAAGAAAAACCAAAAAGCAACACAAACAACAAAACCCAAAAAACCCACACACATTAAAAACTCGAACCCATGAACTGAGCTCTGTGCTGAACTTATGGATATTTTGCCTTATTTAGAAGGCAGTTGGTTTCATCATCTGCTAATTTGAGGCTAGGCTTTCACTCTTTTAAGAAAGATGATTGCTTGCCTGAGTATTAAGTGACTTGAAAGTCTGACTCTGCAAGCAAGAGCTTTGTTAACTATGACTTACTTAGAACCACACTTACTCATCCCTATCTCATCCTACCAGTATAGGAGTGTTCTGACAGAATGGAAAGAGCAAAGTGCTTGTCTTACTCTGTAACTCAATCTAGCTTTTACTAGAGGGTTTGGAGGGGAACTTCCAGCTGTATCTTATCTTTGGTAATGTAGTTACTTAGTTACTTCTTGTAACCCTGAATACTGTCTCAGCCCTAGGAGACCAGCCTTCTCCCATATTCTGTGGCTGACTCAATGATGAGCCTGCTATTGTCTTGCTAGTGTTCAAGAGCTATGTTGGGGACTTTAGGCTGTTGACTTCCAATGATTTGATGTTTTTTAGGCTTGTTGACTTGGTTCAACCACCGTAAATCAAGGATCACCAAAACTTACTGGTTCAGGGAACAAATTTATACTTATATTAGTGAAATCCTGCTAGGTCATGTCATAAATGTAAAACCTTAGACTGTCTCTGAAATTGCATTCTTGGTGTTAATAATGAAATAGAGTATTCAGACTTGCAGTTCTAGCTCTTCTAGTAGTTTAAAGTCACTGATACGTTCAGCTTTTCTTAAACAGGCTGGAAGCTTGAGTGGCAAACATGTTGGATTTTCCACTGTAGGTGTTATTGCTGTGGAACATCAGTAATATGATTTGAAATTCTTTATCCAAATTCAAATGTAAATTAATACTAGGCCAAACCTCATCTTGCTTTGTTTTTTTTGTGTGTTTACCTGAATGCTTCTTGGTGTGTGATCACGTGTCATGTGCAAGTAAGATGCTTTATGTTCTGCCCTGCAAATGGTGGCAGAAGGCCTTGCAGGTAAATTTATAGACATAATACAGATTGTGTTTTATTTTGTATCCCTGTAGTTATAACCAAGGAATTGTTGCCTTGAAATACAGACAACATTTTTAAAACAATCCAACTATCAGTCAAACTGATGTGGTAGTTGAAATTTATTCAAGTTCTTCTTTGCAAGAAGTGTCGTGATAAGGTTTTTGTAACTGTTAACCGCATTACCAGGTTTCCCACACTTTATACTCTGGAAGAAACAAAGTCTTTCTGTGTAAAGAGTAGGTTGATGAATTTGTGGGGGTTAAAACATAAGAAGCATTAGATAACAAGACTTAGTGAAGCATGGAAAGGATGATTACAAACCGTTCTAGACTAAACATCAAAGCCAGCCTGATACTGAAGAAATACCTAATTCTTTTCTCATGGGTAGTACTAAGCAGCTCCAAATTCTTTGCCATTTTGTAAGAACAGTAATGAATCTGTGCTTTCTCTTGAAGAGATAATTCACTTGTGACACTGGTACATAGAAACACTAAACAATCTTTCCCCGCTAGTAGACTGTTTGCTATTAAAACTGAGGTAAATGGATGTGAGGAAGCAGAGTTGAAGATGGTGACTTTGCATGAAAAAAGTGTTAATTTATTTGATGCATGAACAGATTTATGATGTAGTTTTGATAAATGGTCTCCAATTTATGGAAACTGAACGTTTTTGGTTCATACTGGTGTTAAACATTCAGTGTTTATAAGTGCAATCTGAAGGTGGTGTTTTCCATGTTGTATCTTAGCAGCTGGTTATGGGTTTAGCTAGAAGTGTTAGAGTAGAGAAATGAAATTGTGATCTAGAGTGATATGTAAACTGACTTTTAGACCTGACTTGTAGTGAGTGACTTTGAAGCAAGCCATGTTGCCCTGGTTAAGTTAAAGGGGAAGCAAGTTTAATGGGGTTGGGTAAATTGGTGGTGGGTATTGTCCCTGATATACAACCAGTTACTGATGTACTTTTTGAAGAACGGTCAGTGTTGTTCAACACAAAAATGGTTGTTGTGGAAGCATTGTAATTCTGGGTAGCTCTTGGGTATTATGAATACAGCCTTTCAGGGGCCTCTCTGGTCAGGAAACAATATTATTCATGGTCAAGCACAACGCACAGCAGCCTGTCCTTGCAGCGTAAGCATATGGTGTCTCTACAAATGCTAGGTCAAGGTTGCTCAGAAGATAAAAATAGGTCAATTATCTCTCAAACTGTACTAGCCAAACTCCTGATCAGAGCTGGCAAAAGTGTAGTAAATGTTTGTGCAGTCTGCTTGCAGCCCATGTGCGTAGGAAAACCTTGGAGCTGTCTTAAAGCTTTTGCTGTAAATAACTTGTTATTGCATTAAGTGTTTTAATTTTCAGAATAAATATTTTGGTTTGGTTTCTCAGATGTCTCAGTGTCAGTACTACTGACAAAAAATACAAGGCTTTCAAGGTGCCACTGTCCTTCTTCAATTTCCTTTACTTTATGCACATAACAGATTTCTGAATTTTTCGATAGTCTCTTAAAATACAAGAGTTGAAGTTTTTCCTTTTTTCTTAGCACTGTAAGCCTATTTAAATGTTGCATCTTAGGCTTGAAAGTGGTGATGGAGAGCATCCTTTGAGATTGTGACAATACATGAGTAGCAAGTTTAGAGCTATGAAGTTCTGTTTCAGAGTCCTCTTGATACTGCTGCTTCCTCATTCTGTCACTTGTGAGTTTGCAAGAAGGATCAGAAGGTGGCAGGAGGAACTGAAATTGCACATAAACAATGTTTCTCTCCATGTGTGCTGACTTGTGTGCCCTCATATGACAGTTTACCCAGTAATCACTTTGTTTTGTGTGTGTGGGAAAAATATTTTCTAAGTCATCTTATACTTGAAGATGCTTTTCAGGTATTGACTTAGGTTTTTCTTAAGGAACTCTTATACTTGTTCTTAACTATAGACAATGCACTTCCTGTACTGTATTGGGCAGGGAAGGGTGGGGAGCTGAGCTGAAGATCAGTTGTGATGTCCACCCTGTCAAAAAATGCATGCTTTTGTTAATGGGCATTTTATGAAGTCCCTGCTGATGGGAAGTTATCTAATCTAGATTGTAAGTGGCATTTGAAACAGTAGCACATAAACTCTATAATAGCTGAGGAATCTGGTAGCTATTCCTTGCAGTTAATCAGTTATGTCACGTTAATTAGGTACGTCCACAAATGTGTATCTGGTATGGAGAATGTGGAGTTGCTTCCGGAGACAAGAGATACAACTGTGCTTATGATGGACCACCAATAGCGCTACCAGAAGATGGCTATGACTTAATGCAGGTGAGCTTTTTTTGGAGGTCTGCTGCTCAATAAAAAAATAGTTCTCCTACACTTGACAATTCTGTTTTGGGTTCTTTTGGACCTGTGCTGTGACCTTTAGCTTTCTCATCTTAACTTGATGACAAAGTGAACAGATTATCTCTGATTTCTCAGGTATAGCTCATAGCTCCAACTGGGTGAAGGTAATATATCTCAGTTCCTTTTCAGAGATATGAGAAGTCTCCAAAGCATGTGGTTAGAAGCTGTTACAGACATAACCTTAACTATAGGATTGGTCCACTTGCCTGCATATTTTCCTCACTAGTTTGAGTACTGACACTTGTTCAAATGGAGCAAATTTGGACAAAATGAGCTGTGCCTAGTGTGAGATGGTATTTGCTTATCTGGGCTTTAGCTGCCAAAGTGAACAAACCCACAGTCAAAAGAGTTCGTATATTTGGTGCACAACATAGGATGATATTGCCAGACTTGCCTTCTGGTGTTTGATAGTTCAAAGCTTTAAAGTGTGAAGTAACTATAGCATTAAAGAAGGGGTTTACTGGTGGCAGGAGTGACTTAAATATGTCAGTGAGCTAACTACTGTTACGTGCTGATTCTGAAGCCTTAATGTACAGTTCTTGTATGTTATTATCAATTATGCTTGTATTAAATGCATTTGTCTCTTCTGTAAACTGAACATGAAAAAGCTCTTCCAGGTAATCAGTGATTTTGTGGTTAGTGGCTTGTCCTCTGAGACTTTAGAATCTGATACTATCTGGAAGGAGTACTAGAGGATAAGCTGCAGGAATACTTTCAACTTGGATAAACATGTGTTGTCCTCTCACCAACAGACTCTCAAATGCCATTATCATTCTATATATAGACTCTGGTGACTAAAGATCATCTGAAGGAGCTTTTTAAAAGGAAGTGCTGCCTTGAGTAAAAGTAGTGAAAAAAGTGATTCTTCTCTCTAGTTTTTAAACAGCAATCTTGTTTGCCAGACTGTTTGTGTTTTTCCTATGCATCTCCCACAGCAACAGCTACTGTCTTCTGAAATATGCTGGAGCAGAACCCATCACTATAATAAATTCTGAAGTCTTATACATGTTTTTTCTTCCTTCACCCCAATCTCAATATTGTTTTTTTTTTTTTTAAGGAACTCTGTCCAGGTTATTTCTTCGGCAATGTTAGCACTTGCTGTGATGTTCGTCAGCTTCAGACTTTGAAAAGTAATTTGCAGCTGCCTCTGCAGTTTCTCTCCAGGTATGCTAATGAAGTAACTAGCTTTGTAACAATAACAAAGCACACTAAAACTCTTCTCTTCAAGTAGATTGTCGGAAAGGTGGTAATTTCATTTAAAGGCTTATTGGAGCATGCTCTGTTAGCAACTTCCTCATCCATAGCAGGAGGCTGTAATGTCATGAAACAAGTGCTTGCAGTCTGGATTGAGTTAGCTGAGTTAGAATAAGCATTCCCTTAGTTTGTCTCAAGCTACTGTGTCTAACAGAGCCTTCAGAAGAGGGTGACATAAAGTACTGTTTGGTCCTGTTCTAATAGGAGTCCTCCTGCTAAGAAGCAGTTAAATTTTTCATAAAATTCTATTTATATCTATTTGAGGGTAGGCAATTCTGCTAGTGAATTATGGTGTTTAAAATTGCTCATCTGTAGCATCAACAACTAATGTTGATTAAATGATCATTACTTAGTAATGATTAAAAACTTGCAGTTTTGAATATTTTGTTCTGTCACTCTTTGCAGAATGTTTACACTTGCAAGGCATACCTGACTTGACCTATGTAGACAGCATCTTTACCTCTTAATCTGATTGCTGTTCATTGACTTTCCTACCCAGGTGTCCATCGTGTTTTTACAACTTGATAAACCTCTTCTGTGAACTGACTTGCAGTCCAAATCAGTCTGACTTTTTGAATGTTACGAGCACCATACCTTATTATGATCCAGTTTTAAAAGAGAACAAAAGTAGCATTACGGAGCTGCAGTACTTTATTGGAGAACGCTTTGCAAATGGTGAGTAAACAGTATGTTAATTTACCTTGGCCTTTGTTAAGGTAACAAGACCAGTGCTTTTTCAGGAAGAACTGGGAGGGGGGAAAACATCTCTGTCTTTTTGAAGTTTGAATCATTACATAGGTAACAGCAATTCCCTTGAAAACTTCTGGAGCACTAACTTCTGCCTGGGTAGGGGACATTAAAAACACTGTTATTAACAGTGTCAGTGTAAAGACTCAAACACGCCTGACAACTGGTTAATAGCTGTTAGCCATGATGACTTTAACTTCAGAAAAAACAAAGTTGTTGCCAAGTACTCAATGCCCAAAGAATGCCCAAAGAGTACTCAATGCCCAAAGAATGCCCAAAGCCTACCTGATAGTAAAACAGTCTGGCAAGTGTGATAACAAGTGTACACAGTGCACTACAATGTGTTCTCTAAGAGGCACTCTCTCTTCTTGAAATGGACTGTTCTATTCCTTTGTCAAAATCAAATATATTTTTAGACAACTATAGATCTGGGTTGTATTTTGATTTTGTAGCGAGCTTAAATCATTAATTCAGTCTTTGTATGCTTTTTGCAGTAACCTTTAATCAAATTGAGACACCTGAAAGTCATGCGGCCTACAAGTCAAAAGCACCTTAAATGTTTGTCATAACTTTCCCTGAAAATAACTTCATATAAAGTAGTGTTACCTCTCAAGCAGAAAAGTGTGTTCTGGCATAATGCAGATTTGGGTGGGTTACTCAGAGTAAGGTAGCTGTAACAAAGCATTGCAACCTTGAATACTATGAATACAAAGCTATTATAAAGCTTTATATTTGTATATAGCTAATATAAAGCTATATACAAAACTAGTGAAATAGTTCACTACCCTAAGATAATGAATTATCCTTTCCTCTTGAAAGCTGTAAGTATGTTCTTGGAACTTGGTGAGTCTGTAATATTGGAGATACTTGGACTGCTCACTCAAATTATAGCACTGGTTTGATGACTCTTCTGTCTTCATTCACTTTTCCTAGCAATGTATAATGCCTGCAAAGATGTGGAGGCTCCATCAAGCAATGTTAAAGCACTGGGGTTGCTGTGTGGGAAGGATGTCAAGGACTGCAATGCAACCAACTGGATTGAATACATGTTTAGTAAAGACAATGGACAAACTCCTTTCAGCATTATTCCTATCTTTTCAGGTAAGAAACTAAATAGTCCTTGCCTTTGAAACCTCTGTCAAAGGCTATGTGCTATGGCTAGCATATTGATTTATTAAACAGCTGCCCAGCAATGAATGTCTGCAGTCAGAGGCTTCCAAAGCAATGTAAGATGAACTCTCCTTTTTTGATTTCTGCTTGGAAGTCATACTTCGTGCTTTCTTTGTATACAGCTTGTTACTGTATAGATCTCTAAAACTTACTATTGATGGGACTGAATCTAGGCAAATGGCTAGCTTGTATTACTTGGGAAATTGGCAGTACCCTGATCCTTTGGAATTTGTTTGTAAGGAGATTGTTGCATATTGTGCAATCTGAACAGATAAGGAGGGTGACAGATCTTTGCTGGGATTATGGAAATATGTGCTTATTACTTTTACACTCTGAAATGTTATAAGCATGACCAGTCATTTAATTAGTAGTAATATGTAAACACCTGGTATGGAAAAGGCAGTGGCTTCTTCATCTGTAAGACCAAGAAATGCTACTCTATACAGAGGCTTGGAGCTTTCATACAAAGAGTTAACTCACTTGACTGTGAAGGTCTGAATTTTTCCTATTAGTAAACTGGCTCTGCAACTTGTGATTTGTCGTAGATGTTCCTGTCCATGGAATGAATCCTATGAATAATGCTACCAAAGGCTGTAATGAGTCCATGGATGATTCAACAGGACCGTGCAGCTGTCAGGACTGTTCAATTGTTTGTGGTCCAAAACCTCAACCCCCTCCATTGCCTCCTCCTTGGCTATTGTTTGGTTTGGATGCTGTGTATGTCATCATGTGGATCTCCTACATGGGCTTTCTACTCATATTTTTTGCACTAGTTTTTGGAGTATGGTGCTACAGGTAAATCATTCAAAATACTCAGCTCTGCAAGTCACTTGTTTTTCCCTGAAAACTTTCTTTGCCCAGGTTAGGTGCTTGTGTCTCAACTTTTTGCTGGCTGGAGTAGTAATGTTCTGTGGCAGATGCTTACCCTTGCAGGGTGTGTTCTGACTCCTAAAACCATCTGGTGGAAAGTGAATGCAGAAGTTCATTTAGTTGATTCACAACTCCCATAGCATCCCTAGCTGCAGGATCAAATACACTGTTCTTCAACTTTCATATTCAAGTATGCAAAAAGTCTGGGGAATGCATATTCATAACAAAGCAGTCACTGCTGTATTGCAAATGAAGTCATGAATACTTTTCCCTAGTCTTCTGTTTTGAAAAAAATTAAATGGAACCTGGGCTTCCAGTAACTGTAGCATATTGCCCTTGATCACATGTCTAGAATGCCTCTCCTATGCAGACAGGCAGAGAGAGTTGGGGCTGTTCAGCCTGGAGAAGAAAAGGCCCTGGTAAGACCTCAGAGCAGCCTTCCAGTACCTAAAAGTGGCCTACAAGAGAGTTGGAGATGGACTCTATATAAGGGCGTGGAGTGATAAGACAAGGGGCAATGGCCTTAAGCTGAAGGAGGGTAGGTACAGATTAGATATTAAGAAGAAATTCTGTGAAGGTGGTGAGGCAGTGGAAGAGGTTGCCCAGAGAGGTTGTGGGCTCCCTATCCCTGAAAGTGTTCAAGGCCAGGCTGGATGGCACTGAGTAATCTGTTCTAGTAAAGGATGTCCCTGACCATGGCAGGAGAGTTGGAACTGATGATCTTTGAGGTTTGCGTCTACCCTCAACCACTCTATGATTCTATGATTGTTCAATTATGATCAGGAAACTGAAATTGCTTTATAATAAGAATTAAGTCTGTGTGGAAAAGGATAGAGGGTACAACTGGCCAGCATGAAATGGTAGGTGTGTTTGAGATGTCTGGTTCGTAGCCCAAAACCATCCTGTCATAACTGGAGGTCTGGTTAGATTAGCAGGAGGAGGCTGTTGAACTTAGTCCTGCTCTGAGTATCAGGAATGGGTATAAGCAATTTAGTTCTATTGTAAGTATTCTGTGCAATAGCTTGCTTGTCTTCAGGATAGGAAGAAAGTACCTTATTTTCCTTTTTTCCTCACTTCTTCAGGCTAAGTATGTGTAACTTAAGCATTTTGACTAATAAAGCAGAATATTTCTGATGTAAAAATCTCTTATAAATGTTATCTCTCTGTTTATGGTCAATTTAAAGAGACTCTCTGTGCTGTTAATGCTACTGATCTCTTAAATATGCATAAAGAACCTGTGCTTGATCTAAGCTGGAAACATTTATTAAGACAGCAGAAATGACTGTTTTGTTCCAAAGGATCATAAAGCTGGATATTGCTGTTCTTCAGTGGATGGGTGTAGGGAGAATGTGGTCCCTATGGATTCTGGAGGAGTCAAATTTCAAATTTACTAGTAGCATTGAACTTCATTTTTTCTGTACAAACAGTACAGATGCTATTTTAGACAAGAAGGTTAATGTAGCTTTTTGTCTTGCAGGAGGCGGCACTTTGTCTCGGAGTACACACCAATTGACAGCAATGTAGCCTTTTCTGTGAATCCCCACCATGACAATGGTATGTCTTGGATAAGAGTAAGAGGTTTATTAGAAACTCAACTTGAATGCATACCCTTCCTGTGGATGGGCTCTGGAATTTTAGCTTTGTTAGGCCATATAATCCATTCTTAGAGGGCTTTATTTCAGTCTCTTGGCCAGTAACTCCCTTCTTTTAGAGCAGTACTTACCCGTATTTTGCTGGGTACACAGTTCATAGGTCTAGCTATGCTATAAGGACGTTCTGGAGGGCTCTGTAGCAGGAGATGGGAAGGGCTATGCAACACTAAAATCAATTTAGTCATGTTTTGACTCATCCATGTATCAATTTAAAGCATGCTATGAAAGAATTGTAGTTTAATTTGCATAGCAGCTGAGATAGCTCATTTTATTGATTATATATCTTAGCTGCTTCCTGCCTTTATTTGCTGCTTTTGTCAAAGGCAATCTTACATTAGAAGGGGCAGTGTTAGATACAAGCTGGTTTCTGTCCCTTTGACCTCAGTCAAGAATTGGTCCCAGGGTCTGACTGTCAGTGTAGACATAGGTTCTGGTGCTTACTACAAACAGCTAGAATAAAACTTTATCTTTCCTAATGGACTTCAACAAAATGTTGCTTAACTGACTTCTCAAACACTTACTGTTTACTTCTTGTTCTTGCAGGGAAAATTACCTGCAGTGAAAGGCTTGGTGAAAGGTTTGAGAATGGCCTGAGGATGACATTCACATCATGGGGGGCTTTCTGTGTCAGAAATCCACGTCCTGTTATCCTCTTCTCTGTGGTCTTCATTGCAATGTGCTGCTCAGGCTTTGTATATATTAAAGCAACTACAAACCCTGTAGATCTCTGGTCAGCCCCAAGCAGCCAGGCTCGCAAGGAGAAGGAATACTTTGACACACACTTTGGGCCTTTCTTTCGTACTGAACAACTCATTATTCAAGCGCCAAACAGCCACCCGGACACCTATTCACCTTACCCATCTGGAGATGATGTACCTTTTGGGCCTCCACTTACCAAAGACATTCTCCATCAGGTAATTGGGACTTTCCAAGAGCAAAGACTTAAGCATACCTAAGTGGTATAAATAATCACATGGAGCTGGCTTCCATCTCCAGTGTTGTGTGTCCATCAATACATTCACTGGATATTTATATTAAAAATCCTAGCCTTGGTATAACAGCTTTTTGCTGCAAACCTTTCTGGTAGAGAGACTTGCAAGCTAAGTCCCAGTAAGTAGTATGAACACAGGAATAATGTTTGTTAATGTGCTTCTATTGACACATGCCACTGTCTCCGGGAACTTGTAGGAATATAGCATGCACTTAAATCCTACTGTGCAAGAGAAATGCTTTCTTGTGCTGCTCTTACACTGTGGCTTGTTTTTTTTTTAAAGGTACTGGATTTGCAGGATGCTATTGTCAACATAACTGCTTCTTTTGACAACGAGACTGTAATGCTGAAGGACATTTGCCTGGCTCCTCTTGCTCCCTACAACAACAACTGCACTATACTGAGCGTACTCAACTACTTTCAGAACAGCCATTCTGTCCTAGATCACACTATTAGGGATGAGTTCTATGTCTATGCTGATTACCACTCTCACTTCCTATACTGTGTTCGGTAAGCAGTAGAACTACATGTTTTTTCAAACTGTAGACCAACTAGGCCTTTGTCTTGCTGGCGGACAAAATTAGCCTAGTTCTCACTGCTCCCTTGAACATTTTCCTACCCCTTTTTAAACTTGCAATACTGTGTGGAACTGCAGGTTAGTATAAGATTGCTTGTGTTTGTGTCTTGGTACTTCAGCAGGAGTTGGATTTTAATTGAGTTGCCAGTTGAACTTGGTTTGGTGCTGACATGGACTCTGGTTTACCTCAAACATGTTATCAACACTTCTGAGGAGTTCTGTAACAGATGATGGTTTCTAAGCTTTCACTTCAGTTTATAGTTCAGCTAGATAGAAGCTACTCCTTGGCTTAGAGGCTATAAGGCACATGCCTTTAAACAGTATTTAAATTGAAAGCAAAGTAGCACAAAGGCAATGTATCATTAGCAGTCTTACCTCATCTTTATAATCAGTTACCTCGTCTTGATAATGAGTTAGCACAACAGCTTTTAACTTTTTTGTGCTGTGCCTCAGTTGTCAACAGTTATTACTGGTGATCTCTTTAGGGCTCCAGCATCACTGAATGACACAAGCATGCTTCACGATTCCTGCTTAGGAACATTTGGTGGACCTGTATTTCCATGGCTGGTGTTGGGAGGATATGATGGTAGGTGGCAAAACAGTATTGCAGTTTAAGTCTTGAGAGTACATACTTCTGTGCTGTCTTTGGTGCTAAAGGTGCATTTGCATTTAACAGATGTTTGAAAGAACTCCAGAGAAACTGGAGTTTTGTTCAACTTTTGCTAAGTAAGGGTGTTTTAAGGAAGTTTTCAGTAGACTAGTTCTGGAATTGGAGGCAGACTGCTCAGAAAGTGCAAAATGAAAGCAATCTACAACTAGTCAACAGGATAAATGTTTGGGGCCTGCTAAAAGATCTCTAATTTCTGAAGTCTAGATGAAAACATGAAGTAGCTCAAGTTGACATGCTGGGATGTACATGTATTTTGCTTTGAGTTAGAATAGTTTTGTCATTGATCTGATAAAACAGTTAGGAACAGATTAAGATGTTGACAAAGGAAATTCTTCTATTGTTACTCTGAAGCCAGAATTTTGTTCAAGCAATTAATCTAATTAAACATGACTTGGTAGTACACTTGTGTTTGATATGTCTAAAACAGTGCTTCAAGGCAAGCACTTCTTGATTAAACTGTAGGGGTTTTGTACTTGCTTTGAGTAAAATCTAAGTATGCAAGAGGCAGTGTTTAGGAAGCCACATCTTGTTTCTCATTAGATGGAAAGTCGTAAGCACTGGTTATATAGTAGTCCCTTGTCTAACCATGCAACAGTTTAATTTTGGGTGTCATGAGCATGGTAAATTATGAATAATTACTTTTGAATACAATCTGCAGTGCTTATCAGCTTCTCTTCTTATTTCAGTAGTGTTTGAGAACTCAGTGGTGTTATATGGAGTTGTAGGGATGGGATTGCTTTGGACAATGCTAATTTTAAATTTACTTGTATCTACTGTACTAGAATATAGGCTCTACTTCTTAATGCCAAATGATCTTTTTTCCCCCTCTATAGATGATAACTATAATAATGCTACAGCTCTTGTGATTACTTTTCCTGTCAACAACTACTACAATGACTCAAGAAAGCTAATGAAAGCCTTGGCATGGGAAAAAGAGTAAGTAGTCTTCCTGTATTCTGAAATGTGTATGTTACTTAAAGCAGTTTTAAATGTACATACATGAAAAATACCTGTACTGTACTGACAGTTTTTTAGTATAACTACAGGGATATTTTGAGAGGAGAAAAACTAATAAAAAACAGACTGTGCTTGTCATAAGCCCTTCATTTTATCTGGCACACTTCATTTGCTTTGAGGATGTAGGTCCTAGTCCTGTTAGTGACCATCTAGCCCAGTAGTACTTGCTGCTAAGTAACTTTAGATATATTTGATGTATTTTATTGTGGCTAAAATGATACAGGTAGACTCACTAATCTACTGAACCACTAAGCATGAGTGGAAAGGTCCAGCATCATCCTGTGGTTTTTAACATTTAATTTTTAAAAGTGTCATCCAGATCTAAAGCTTTCATCTCCTTTACCATCTTGAAGAGCTGATGTTGGCTTACACAAGTCAGCTGCTCTGGCTAGCAGTTCAGATAAAAACTACTGCGCTAGAAAGTTTGCTACAAAGGTAAAAGCATGACAAGAATCTGCTTGTGTGACAAGCACCTCTCAAGCTAGGGAACTGAAAAGAGAGCTAATAAATTATCCCAGTCCTGTAAACAAGCTGCAGTCACCTTTCAAGTCTGTACTCCTAGGTTTGGCTTTGAGGAAAATTGCACTTAGTTTGAAATAGCCTATGCAAGATATACCCTATTTGTCCTCAAACTCTGGAGGGAACATGGAAAGTATTTCAGCAAAGTTTATTTCTAGTGCTTGGAGTAGAGTTCTAGGTATGTGTAGCCAGCACCTCTCTTTTAAAAATGAGGAAGCTCCCTCGAAATACTGTCTGGCTATAGCACACTATTGTACCACACAGATGATGTAGGTTTGCCATCAACTGGCTTCCAAGTATTTCTAATAGAAGATGTTTTATCCTTCAAAGTGTGACTGACCTCTTGGTTTTGTTTTTTAGATTTATTAACTTTTTGAAGAATTACAATAATTCAAACTTAACTATATCGTTTTCTGCCGAACGGAGTATTGAAGATGAAATCGACCGGGAAAGCAACAGTGATATTAGTGTTGTGCTGATAAGTTATCTTGTTATGTTTGTGTACATCTCCATAGCTTTGGGACATATCCAGAGCTGTAGAAGACTTCTGGTATGTGTATAGTTTTCATTGCTATTAAGACTGAAGCTGTAGCTTGCTGATAGCTTTAAGTGACTTAAATATTTTTGCCGAATGCTCATGTTCAATTTTGCATTAGAGCATTGAGTCCTCCTTGGGCAGGAGTTACAAGGAACATTGTTCTTGTCATACTTGATAGTTCATGTGTTCTTTATAGCCTTAACTAAGTATTATCACTTGAGATGCCCAAGATGTACTGAGTTAACTTCAGCTTTAAGACTTGTAACTTCAAGTTTGATTATTTCTTTTTTTAATATCTGCTTCTTCAAAAGAACCAGAAAAGTAAGTTTGCTACTAACTACACTAAATCTAAGGATATGGCTTTTACCTTTGCTATAATCTGTCTTGTGTGATGATGCTTGTTTAGTTGACAGTCAGTACACCTTTTTTAGGTGGATTCGAAGATCTCTCTGGGCATTGCAGGCATCCTGATTGTACTGAGCTCAGTAGCATGTTCTATAGGCATTTTCAGCTACTTTGGAGTCCCACTGACACTGATTGTGATAGAAGTAATTCCTTTCTTGGTGCTGGCTATTGGAGTGGACAACATCTTCATTATGGTTCAGACACTTCAGGTATGTATTCTTTCATGCAGATTCTTCTAAAAGTGCCTGTCATTTTTCAAGGCTCTAAACTTGAACCAGTAAGTCTCCTGCATTCCAGTGCTCAGCGCAATCTGAGCAGCTCTGGACTCTCGCAGAATATCTAGTAGTCTTGAAGAGAGCCAAGATTCTATGTACACTCTACCTTCACAACCCCCCCTCCCCCTTTTCTTACTGCTGGCTGATACAAAAAGAGTTGTACAACTTGACTGCTATTTTGATCAGTTTTAAGTTTAGCATATTGTGAGCAGTAATCACAAACTAAACTACATGCTTAAGAGTAGGGACTTCTAACATCAAGTCTTAGTGGCTATTCACCTTCTTAATTAGATAGGTTCAATAACCCACTGAAACTGGCACTGCCTCTGGCAAGTGTGTAGTTTTGGCTGAAGTACTCAACTTAGTACTGTATTTTAAATTTGAAGCAAGGTAAGAGGTAATGTTCATGGTGCTCTTGTTTTGGGGAATCTCAGCTGTTTAAATCTAGTTAATGTGGTGAAAACAACAAAAGACAGTTTGTGATACTGAAAAGTTTTTTGGGGGTTTTTAAAGTCATATGAAATAGCTTCCTAAATTGTGTGATTCCTAATTATAATAAATTATTGCCTTAAAACAGAGAGATGAGCGCCTTCAGGGTGAAACTCTGGATAAACAGATTGGCAGAGTCTTGGGAGATGTGGCACCCAGTATGTTTCTCTCATCTTTTTCGGAGACTGTGGCATTCTTTCTTGGTAAGTTTTCTTTCATATTTGAAGATAAGGGCCTAATACCTGTGTGTTGCGAGAATAAATGCAAAACTAAAGTATAAAAGCAAAGTAAGAATTTGTATAGGAAGTCTAGCTTAGTTGTTCATTGCTCTAAGCAAGTTAAACTTCTACTGGGGATAGGCATGGTGGTACATTAAGTCTGGCACAGTTAAAAAGGTCCGTTTCTAAATCTGTTGTGCTTTTCAGTATGAAAGGCTAGAGCGTTTTACTGACTTGCAGTGATTAACAAGTCTAAATCTTACTTTAGTAATAGATCAAGTGTCAAGGTATATGAACTTCTATGTCACATTTAGTCATCTTGCCACTGCTTGGAAAAATGCCGCTGTAACAGAGTACGTTTGAGGTTCACTTTACAGTACGTGTTAGAGGTACATCTTACGTTGTTACCCCACAAATATAATTTGACCTTCTTTCATTATGGACTTGTTTACCTGGAGTGCAATTTGTCACTGGTCCAACTTGCATTGGAGTGGCTTAATACTGGAGCAAGGTATTGCATGGCAGCACTCCTTAACTTCCCTCTTACACAGTCTGCATGTACTTTTGGAATTAAGAAATGTCTTAAAACTGGTCACTCCTTTGCACAGCCTTAATGCTGTTAAATGGGTCAAAGACAGCAGCTGTAGCCAGGCTCATATCAGCTGTTTTCTTTGCTCTGAAAAGAAAGGGTTTGTCCTGCTAAAAGGCTAGGATTTATATTGGATATTTGTCTAGAAAATGCTCATGCATTTCTAGGAGAAGGGAGCTTGCTTAACAAACTGGGTTACTTCCTGTAGGGACACTGTCTACGATGCCAGCGGTTCGCACATTCTCCCTTTTTGCTGGAATGGCTGTGCTCATAGACTTTATTCTTCAAGTTACTTGCTTCGTGAGTCTCCTGGGCTTGGATATTAAGCGTCAAGAGGTGAGTATAAATGCACCTGTAAATACAGTGTAATGGGGATGATGACATCTACAGAAATGAACTAAATCTAGCATTTAATCTATTTTTCAGGGGAATAGACTGGATATTCTGTGTTGCATCAAAAGCAGTGAAGAAACGGGTGGAGTCCAGCGTTCTGAGAGCATGTTATTTCTGTTCTTCAAAAATTTGTTTTCTCCATATCTGCTTAAGGATTGGATGAGACCAATAGTAGTATGTATACTCTGTTTCAAATAAGCAGTCATTTAAACTTGAGCAAAAGTGTAGCAAGCCTGAAGGTCCAAATAGGGGAGAAAAATCTTCAATGCAATGAAACAAATGAAGCCTCTAGTATTTTTGCTTTCAGCGTTAGTATAGAAATAAGCTTTTGTAACTGCAAGAGTATTGAGAGTACAAAGAGGCTTGATCATGGATTGTCCAAAGCCCAGGTTTAAGACTTGCATTACTGACAATTGAATTACTTTAGGCCTATGTAAAAAATGAGCACATGTTAGCTCTTGCTCTGCATTAATTTAGAATGTTGTTGCTGAATCCATGATTCAGTTTGGAGTTACTGTACTTATTTATGCAAGGTATGTGTTTGTATCTTTCACTGCTTATTTCTAAGGATAAATTTCCTAAAGGTTCCAAAAGGAACTCTGACTAGCTAGGTTTTACTGCCTGTAAACTGTAGTACTAAGTACTTAGCACTGTTGTACTAAGCCTGGCTAGCATACTTAAACTAGAGCCTCTTTGCATGGTTCCTATTAGTTTAGTAAATGACTCCTACTGCTTGTTGTTTCTGTACAGTTCTCACTTCCATGGATTTGCTTTTTTTGCAGATAGCAGTGTTTGTGGGTATCCTGTCATTCAGTACAGCAGTTATGCACAATGTAGAGATTGGACTGGATCAGTCTCTCTCAATGCCAGATGTAAGTCTTATGATCGTGTCACTGTTCAGCAGTTTGTGGCTGAATTGAAAACATCGATACCTGGTTGTGCTATCTCAACATCATATAAATAACTCAAACCCTTCCCTTTAAGGACTCCTATGTAATAGATTACTTCAGCCACATCAGCAAGTACCTGCATGTGGGTCCCCCTGTCTTCTTTGTCATAGAAGAAGGACACAACTACACCTCTTTGGAAGGGCAGAACATGGTGTGTGGTGGAATGGGATGCAATAACAATTCACTTGTCCAGCAAGTCTTCAGTGCTGCAGAAATTGGTAGCTAGTAAGTCTTTCATGCCTGTCTCTGCATAGTTGTGTGGAAAAGATGTAGCTGACTACCATGTCCTTTTGATTTTAGTTCAGACTCAGCTGTTGGTTGTACAACTGACACTTTATACTGTGGTTTTGGGAGGGAGGAGAATGGAGGAAGCTGTGGCAATCTTCTAGAGCTAGCTGAGCATTACAGCTCTTGGATGGGTTACTGGAGCATGGGAATATATGGAGAGCTAAGTAGCTTGGATGAGAATGAGTTGACATGGTGTAAGTTGGCACTGGAGAGGTCAAGGGATATGTTCTGGAATGAATTATAAAATCACTGATGATGGATATGTTGCATTATTTTTATTAGCACGAGGATAGGCTATGCCCCATCGTCCTGGATTGATGACTACTTTGACTGGGTGAAGCCACAGTCATCCTGTTGCAGAGTCTATAATACCACTGGACAGTTTTGCAATGCTTCAGGTATTAGCATCCATCTTGTTCCTAGAGGATTAGCTTGGTTTATAAGTTTCAGAGCCAAAACATTTTATTGTGATATGAGTCAGGTGAATAACTTTTCTTAATGCAAGCAGGCATCTCTTGAGTTGCCCTCTAATATATTTGAACTGCTGTTTGAGTGAACTTTAATATTCTACTGGAATGCTGCAAGCTGAAGACAGCCTACTTAGACAATCAACATAACTTACTATAAAAATTTTGATCTTTGTGCTGGTTTCATTAGAGCACACAAACTTATTGCTCTGGTTTTGTTCAGGTCCTTCAGTTTGGTGTAATTCTCATCAAGCCTAATGTAGTTAGTACATAAGTAACAGAGTTCTCTGTTAGCCCTTGCTTTAGTAGTAATAAATAAAACTAAAGAACTATAGGTTTTATACAGAAATCCAGGGCTGATCAGTTAGTTCATCATTAAAAATGCTTTTTATGGAATCGTATCCTGTAATATTGCATGTCAGAAGTTACTAGTGTTAGGACAAAGAATGCTTGATCCCGTAGCTGACATTCTTCTTGTATTTCTTCAGTCACTGACCCATCATGCACTCGTTGTCGACCACTGACTCAAGAAGGCAAGCAGAGACCACAGGGCAAAGACTTCATGACCTTTTTGCCAATGTTCCTATCAGATAACCCTAATCCTAAATGTGGCAAAGGGTAAGTCTTGTTTTATAGATCTTGCTTAGACCAGTGTGTCAAAGATACTTGCTCTAGATTTTATGTCTGTAAGATTGGGTATCTAGTGTCCCTCCTAAAAGGCATACAAACATTGACATCTCACCTGTTCTGTAGTACTTTCTGAAACAAAACTGGAAAAACAAATGCATCATTAACTAAATGGAACAGCAGCTTTTCCCCTGTACAATGAGAAACAATTTCTATCATGAGTCTGTTCTGGAATATCCTGTGCAATCTTGAAATGTTTGGTGCTCTGAAGCTTTTTTAGTTTTGGAAACTGCCAGAAACAACTAACAGCTGTTCTGCATTAGCCCCCTGAATGGGACCTACAAGTGGGTTGGAAGAGGACTATTTACAAGGCCATATGTAGGGATAAAACAAGGGGGAACAGCTTTAAAATGAGAAGATAGGTTTAGATTAGATGTTAGGAAGAAATTCTGTGAGGATGGTGAGGCACTAGAACAGGTTGCCCAGAGAAGTGTGAGCAACCTTAGTCTGGTAGAAGGTGTCCCTGCCCACGGTGGGGGTGGAACCAGATGACATTTATGGTCCCTCCCAACCCATTTTATGATTCTAATGGATTGTAAATTATAAAAGCTAATAAATTTGAATTATGCTGACTCTGACATCTAATGTGTCACTATGTTTATATAGAGGACATGCTGCATATAACTCTGCAGTCAACTTTATAAACAACAAATCTGATGTTGGAGCTACTTACTTTATGACTTACCATACTGTACTGAAAACATCATCTGACTTTATTGATGCAATGAGGAAAGCTCGGATTATAGCAGATAACATTACTGAGACCATGGGCATCAAAGACAAGAACTACCGCGTGTTTCCTTACAGGTATGGTTAGATCTTTCTTGCCTTGGTGACAAATACTTGAGCAACTGAGAAAAAGTGCTGGCTAATAACATATTAGAGACTTAAGGGTTGAGTTTTGTCTAACAGAAGGTAATGCAGAGATTCTGGAATTCCTAGTAGAACCAGAAACGTACATTCCATATCCATACCACTAACTTCTCTTTACTGTAGCTGATAATAACTAACCTAAATCAAGAAACCTGTTGTTCACTACAAAGGTAGCTCTGGCTCCATTTTGGGCATTTCTTAACTTTCACAGTAGGATTTAATAGTTCAAACATAAGCAGATATGTTGACCTGGGTACTTGCAAGTTGTAATACGAAAGTAACGACTTCAAACACGTTATTGAAATGCCAAGCAAATGCAGCAGGGAGGTCAAGTATACAAGTACCATAATGAAATTGAGTTGGAATTGGTATCTGTACAGCTGAAATACTGATTTCTTTGCGTCAAAGAATCTTATCCATACTTAGTCTGTCTGCAGTAGCTCCTGCTACTGCATACCACAGTGGTTCTCAGGACCTACTTTCTGGTATCTACTAGCTGCTTATGTTGAGGTGTGGGAATTACCCTGACTTCCAGACACAGCCTTTATTTGAAGTGTTAGTGAGGAGTTGTCGTATAACAGCCAGTGTTCTGTTGGAGTCATTCCACTGATAGAAGGAAGCCAGTTCCTGATGGTGAGTTCTGAAAGGGTGGGGAACTATTTTATCCTTAGCACAGAAGCTAATCTAGTATTAGCATATAGCAGGGAAGATGGCTAACAACCATCTCTCTTCTTTCCACAGTGTGTTTTATGTCTTCTATGAACAATACTTGACAATTGTGCACGATGCTATCTTTAACCTCTGCATCTCCTTGGGATCAATATTTTTGGTGACAACTGTGCTGCTTGGTTTTGAAATATGGGCTGCTGTTGTAGTTTCAATAACTATTGCTATGATAATCATCAACATGTTTGGAGTGATGTGGCTCTGGGGCATCAGCTTGAATGCGGTTTCATTAGTAAATCTTGTCATGGTAAGTCAACAAGACATCCCTCTGCTTCTGTTTCCAAGTCTTGAACAGTTCTGTGTCCTAAGTATATACTCACAAATGTGAACAGTATTTCACTACTGAACTTCAACAGGCATTTGAACAATAGTGGAACTATCTTAATGCACAGGTTTGTTCTGATAACTAGCCCTAGTACTGATAAGATACTGCAATTGAACTGTAAGCTATAGTGCATCTGGTGCAGGTCACTTCTGTTCTGCAGCAGCAGCTGTATTGCTGCTGTATAGGCCAGGTGCTGCTCCATATCAACACAGGTTGTTCATGCTGAAGGTGAGGATACACAGGTTCATGTTAAGGCTTCTGCTCTATTTGTGTTCTACAGAGTAGATATGGGATGTGCTAGCATGAGTGTCGTTCCTGCATAAATGGAAGAAATTGTTTGGGCAAAGAGTACCATAGTAAAACACTCCAGACTAGCTCCAGCAAGCAGCTATTAGTTGCTCTGGCTTACCATGTAGAGGTTTGTGGCAGGTCTAAGAAAGTTACAAGAGTAAACTGTTGGCCCATGTTACAATTAGGTGTATCTACTAGATAAGGCTAAAATTAGCCTTCGTCAGTAAATTACTAAGCAGCTGAACTGTTACAGTATCAAATCAGGATGTATATGATATTGTTTTTCTAAAGCAATGTTATTGCAGCTAATAGCTGTGAATTGATTTTAGTGTTTTAATAAACATTCACTGCACACTTGCACTGAAGCCAGCTTGCTTCAACATCAAGCAATTTTGTTTTGGAGGTCAAATCTCATATCCTGCTTCCTGTTTGATTGTTGGTAATGACCAGTGGTAGAACACCATACAGTACCTTCAACAGCCTCTGGAAAGCAACTAACACTGAGCTTGTAACTTCACATACTATTTTAAACCTGGGGACTGATCACAGCTGCTAGGAACCTTTCTAGCCTTACAATCCTGAGTAGAAACCTTGCCAGCAAAGTGCTTATTTAAATCATGTTTCTGTGCATGTTTCTCTTAACTCTCCAGAGTTGTGGTATCGCTGTGGAATTCTGCAGTCACGTGACAAGAGCATTCACTATTAGTACTAAGGGCAGTAGAGTAGCGCGTGCAGAAGAAGCTCTGTCTCACATGGGCAGTTCAGTAAGTATCTACTATATATGGGTGGCAAACAAGTAGCCAAGTTACCACTTTACTATTTCCTTAAAAATAATACAGACAATAGTCTTCAAGTCATAAAGATGGCCTTGCCTTTTCTTTCTGGAATACTTAAAGCTCCCTAAGGTCAACCTAGGCTTCTACTAGTAATAGGGATGATGAAGACTACAACTTTTAAAGTGATGCTACTACCACCTAAAAGTAGAAAAGAGCTAAAAGCTTTACCTGAACTAGTAGTTTGGATAAACCTCAAATTGTCCCAGTAAAGTGCTTCTCTCTTCCAAATACTGAAATGTGACTAGGAAAGGTTGGTTTTGAGCATGAGGGGCAATTGGAGCTTTGGGAACACAAGCAGGGCTCAGTGTTGAGGCAGTACTGTCATGTTACTTATTTTAAGTGACCTGGATGGGGTTGGAATGGGACTGTTCTGGTGATGTGTGTACTGGACCAAGGTAAGGGACTTCATGAGTTACTTCAAGTAATAGTGTCCATCTGCATCTGCCTGAAGGAAAACTTAAACTAGGTGACTGTGCAGATCACAGTAGATTTTTAATCATACTGAGCCTGTCCTGTGGGACCAAAAAGATAAATTCTTCTCCTGAATAAATCTTGGATTTTGTTCTAATGACTAACAGGGAAGGAGCCTCAGAAGACCTGACTTTTACTAAATGCTAAACACTTGAAGTAAATGGATTATCTAAAGCCCTACCTACCACTTAAACACTTCTTTTTTATTGACAGGTTTTCAGTGGTATCACACTGACCAAATTTGGAGGAATTGTAGTATTGGCTTTTTCCAAATCTCAGATCTTCAAGATATTCTACTTCAGGATGTATCTAGCTATGGTTGTGCTGGGAGCAACACACGGACTAATATTTCTTCCAGTTCTGCTTAGTTACATTGGTAAGATGAGACAATCTGCTCTAAACCACACTTCAAATAAAACCAGCGAGCTGTCTGCGGATACTTTCCATTAAATGGAAAGTATTTCAAAGATGAAAAGCAGTACTTGAATGTGCCTCTCTCGTTCAAGCCTGTCTGATGGAAACAAAGGGCTGACTGGTGGCAGTGCAAGCCCGCTGTTGTGGGCTTGCTGAACTGAAGCAACCACAGCCTGGCCTGTGTGGTTGCACTTTGCTGTGCTTTGTGGAGGGCCCATGTGGCATGACTGGCATGTTTCAACCTGGGGACAGGATGTGGGTGGAAGCAACAAACCTCCTCTAGGACACTGTTCCTGTGTTTGCGGAAATAATCTTGCTTTGTGGTTAGAATGGTCCAAACACTGTCCTCTTGAATGTGGAAATGTGTGTGCATAGTGTAGTTTTTAAAAACAGACTTAAACTGAGCCTTTACTTAGTGGGGTTAAGACTGATTTACCTACTGCTGCCCTTGTTGCTGCTGCCGCCAGGTATTAATAGCTAAGCAGAAGCATGCTTCTGAATGTTAAACTGGGCCTAGACAGTAAGATCATGCATGGTTCCTGATGACTGTCTGATTGTCTGTAATGCTGAGACTTTGGAGTAACTCTGTGTTCTCTCACCCAGGCCCATCAGTAAATAAAGCTAAAACTCGTGCCGCACAAGAGAGGACCAGAGGTACAGAACGGGAGAGACTCCTCTACTTCTAGTTTTTTAACAGTGTTCAGTGGACTTCCATGAACTGTGGCTTAGGCCCAACTTTCACGAACTGGAGTGCAGCAATGTTCTATGACTATCACACTGTAACCACCACTGACTTGACTTGTGCACACATTCAACTAGACGATACCAGCTGCAGCTTTGGACATAGCTTTAAACTCAGGAAATGCTAAGTGTGGCTCAAGTAACAGTATTACTAAAACTAGATGTGTTTAAGATTTCTAAAACACTTCTGTTTTCAAGAGGTTGCATCCTTTTCTTCTAGAAACCTAAACCAGCTGTATTGAGTGTTGAATAGCATTTTGTCAATGAAATTGAGGTGATGTGTATGAGAATGGACTGCTAAACCACTGACACTAATTTTAAATGCAGGTCAATGCAATTTTTGTCTCTATTTTTAGGGGGAAGCCATCACAAGTTGTAATATTTTTAGTACTATTTGCCAAAATGTCTTGTATATACTTTATTATAAAATAGCAATTTTGTAGTTCAAAAATCTACTTAAATGCAATAAATTAAGTTTATACATTTCAGTGGAAGAGTCTTTCAGAACGTTGTGGGCTTCATGAGGGCTTGTTCTCCAAAAACCTGTTTGAAGAAGGTGACATGTTCTTCACAGTGCTCACCTGAGGGGGACAAAATAAAAGTTAATGTTCACTTCACAACTCAGAAACAGAATCAAGATTGTGCAGCTTCACTTAATTTATTAGTACTAATTCTTTAATGCTCTTGAGTACAGGAGTTTAAAAAACAGAAAGCAGTAGAATACTGAGGTATTTCCAGTCCTGTGACTAGTATTCTAGTGGTGAAGCAGTTGTTTGATCTAATTCCTGGATCTAGTTCATATACCTAACCAGCAGATTCATATCCATGAGAGCCCTTTACTGTCAAGATACAAGACCTTGGAGTGGGATTCTATGCCTACAGACTGTCAGGTGATTACAAACATGTTGCTGGTGCAAGCAGTTTAGCTTGGCTTTTAAAGGAGGAGGAACTGTACTATAAAACAGGCCTTGAATTTTTGCAATTTGTGGTAACAAACAACGGAACTCAAGGGTTTCCTGACCCAGTTGCTGACCTTGGGAGAAAGCATTAATTGAAGATAATGGCTCTGCTAAGCTAAGCAGTGAGAGCAACTGCAAGTCAAACAGCTTAGATAATCTGCAGGCTTCTGCTTGGCTCAGTCTCTTTACTCCTAGTCCTTATAAAGGAGTAAGACAAGTTCATTTGGAATGATGCTTAAAGGTAAGCCTAAATATAGACTAAAATGTACCAGGAGTTTTATCTTCTAATACGGACTCAACTGGATTGGAAACAAAACAACTTAGTTGTGTTTGTACAACTGATATCTTGGTCAAACTGCTTATTGCTTACCTGGTGTGAAACTAGGATTTCCTCGTAGCCTTTGATTTCTTTGTTCAAAGAATCGAAATATGGTATAGAAAAGCATGTCATCTTCTGCTTGCTTTGCTGCATCAAGGAATTTGCGGGCTGATATGCTGTCATGTCCTCCAATACCCCTGATGAATCTCAAGGCAGCCAAAACTTGGTGTTTGGACAACAGAACTTCCACTATTTCATCATTTGCTGTGGAAAGTCTCTGTGAAGTCAATCACAGCTGTAAGATTATGCTTCTACTGAATGCAAATAACTGAGATGCTAGCTAGTCACTTCAAGCTTGGTCAGGTAAGCTGTTTGACCAGTCTAACCCACATGTGACATGGAGTTATGATAGTCAGAAATGCTTACTTTTAACATGTCCAGTGAGAGCTGATGTGCAGGAGGGTAAATGCTTTCCAGGGACAGTAAGAGACAAGCCTAGAGCAAAAGCAGAAATAAACTTGAAATTACAAGGACTTCCCACCTCCAGCACCAGCTTATTGAAGCTACTTGTCTCACATACCAAAGGCTTTGAGTCACTGAGAACATGGTACTGCAGAAACTGATGGAGCATGTAGAACAAGTTGTGTTGAACAAGGGTCTTGATGACCAGCTCATACAAGTAGTGCTGTGAATGCAGGAAGAAGACCATCAAAGGCATGTCTCTATACCAGTCTTTACAATCAAAAAGGCAGTATTGTATAGGATTTAGATATGTGACCAAGACTGGACTAAAACTCCATTTCATGGAGAGGGGCAATACACTTGGCATGTAATTGATTTACCTGAACTGCAATCTGGAACTGGTTGAGAGAGCGAATGTATTCCATCAAGACCGCAATAGTGAACTTATGAGGTGCCTCCTGGACAGGGAAGACAGTGTGTTAGGTGGAACTTGCATAGCTTCTCTGTTAATGACAACTCTGTAAGAATGGGCATCAAAATACCCTAATCCTGACAAAGCCTTCTGCTGTCAGCTTAAGTTGGCTGCTCTGAGCCTGCTGCCAAATTAGCCCTTCAAATTACTTAATTTAATTAGCCCTTAAAATTGACTTACCTTCTTCTCTGTAAATACAGACAAAACATGTGTGTACATGTCAGACTGGTCAATAACCGCTTGAGTGCGGACAGGACGTTTCAGGAGTGGATTACTTCTACTCAGGCCTGTTTCTACCACCTAGAAGAAAAATTTTTGAGAGAAAACTAGTGTTGTGGTATAGTTCTAGTCAGACTCAGCTGTACAGACAGTTTTCTACTCTGAACATAAGTATGAACATACTAAGGAGGAAATTCATATTATACTAGATGCATCTTGTTCAGTGGGGCTTTCCTATTACATTTAAACCTGCTTTTTAAAGTTATATAAATTCAGCTGCTTTTATACACCTCAAAGCCAGGAGATGAATCAGACTTACTACACTGACGCAAGCCCTCAGATTCAAAGGATTTTGAGTATGCGGCTGTACTCTGAGTGCTTGAATGTGGTATTGTAACAGAAGTAATTATGAGATTCATCAGGGCTGAATATTTTATGCAGTGATACAGTGTGCAGTGAGATCGGTGGTTGGGAAACTAAGGTAGCAGCTACTGATTCAGAGTTGCTTTTTGAGCTTCTACCTTCTTCCTGCTTTCAAGTACTGGGGTGTGTTAGTCATCACTCTGAACATGAGGTATGCAGCACCTGCCACCCAAGGGCTAAGTGGAGGTCTCGGTGCACCTTGCAACAGTAGACTTCTACTGGGAGCCTGAGGCAGCCAGGACCTTGGGGTAGGCCCAAACTTCCTAAGTAGTAAAGAGCGTGACTTCACCATGATGCCACCTGAAATGGAAACAGCATCATCCCATCTCTGTCAGCTGCTGTAGCTAACATGGCTTACCATAGTATAGCTTTGCTCAGCTTCCAAGTACTTCTTGTATTCATGATTCAGTTTGTCAAAAACAGTTGCAATCACAGACAGTGATCCCCTTTCTGGCTCACTGAGCACTGAAAAGAGAAAAAGAAAAAAATATGGGTAAAAATAACCAGGGACTTTAATATTGCTTTTGTCAAAAGGTGATCTCCACTTTAAATTTAAAACTTTTAAGAAACACTTTCAATCATGTCAGATGTATTTGAATTAAAGTGGCTGGGTGATGGGGAGTTGAATTCTTGAATGCTGTTAAATTCCTTTAGAATGGTGACTGAGGGTAGTCTAGGCAAATGACACCCTACAGGACCAAGCTGGCCTCAGAGGTGATCCTGGGTGAGTATTTATCTAGGATGAGTGTTTGTGAACAAGCATTATTGTACTTTGAACATACACATAATGCATTTGAACTTACTCTGAGAGCATACAGATAGGATAACCATTTTGCATTCTTTTCTTTGGAGAAGGAAATCCATTAGTTTTCCTTTATCTAGCAAGAGGTTAACTACAGGTTCAAGTTTCACTTGAAGACTCCAGAGGTAACCTTGATTTGAAAGAGTAAAACAAAGAGAATTGCCTTATATAGTATAGCCTAGGTATCCAACTTTTCCACCTTTTAAACAGACACATCTAGATTATCACTTATTTGCCTATACTTAAAGCAGCATTACCCTTGAAAAGTTGTAGTAAAGATATAGTGTCATCCTCAGTTATCACCACCAAGAGCCATCAACTTAGCAGATGTACCTAATCAATCACTTACGTTTTAAGCTGCTTTGTGCACTGAAGGTATAAACTAGTGCCACTCTGACACTGAATATTGTAAAGTCCAAGAGCTCACCACTTACCTTCACTTGCACTGATGATAATATCAGGTTGAAAGACAATCCAAGAAGAAGAATCTGAATGTTAAAGTTTTAACATTCATATTAACATTGATTCTCAGCTGTTGCTACTGAATCCACATTACTGTACAGAGCAGATCCCATTAACATACTTTCATTTACTGTCACTTGTGAGATTTTTGAACTACTTTCTTGGAATTATATCTTGAATTTCATGGTGTATCTATTCAGTAACTTCATACATGTGTCTCAGATGACCAAGAAATGTGGTATTATACTAGACTTCAATATTTACAACTCTGTGAAAGCATTATGAGTGTTATGAAGGACATCATTTTATCTTGAAGTACATATGTGTAATCAGCTAAAGCTGCATTTAAGGGGTCCAGGTAACAAATGCTAGCTTTTCATGCTTGCGATTCTTGCATTTGGAGAGGATCTAAAGGATACAGAGTTTACATGGAACAGGAGCCTGACTTGTCACAGAAGCTGGACCTGCAGAAAAAATAAAGGAGCAGTAGTATTCTGGAAGTTGTCCTAACTACAGTTTTATAGTGAAAAGGCAAGTATGCAGCATGCAGTCACAAAGAGATCCATTTGTGTAACCAGATTTTCTACAAAGAAAATCTGACACTGATAAAGTAAACACATTCTTCAAAACACGATTGTTTGGTTTTTCAGTGGAGGGAAATAACACATGCAGAACTATTCCAGCTCCAGTACTATAATTCTAAATACACTGACTTCACTGGCTGTGTTTATATGTAATCACTTCAGCTGCTTTGAAAGGCAGAATGATTTATACATTCTGACCTTCTGATTAATACAAGTTTATATCTGCAGATTTATCAGTCATACTTGCTAATGTGTGAAAGAGCTTTTAATGTGCAATCTCTTTTGTACAGAAGCATCTACCTCCTCTACAAACAGAGCCTTGCTGCTTTACCAGCTGCTAGTGAAACTATGCTCAGATTATTTCTAGCTCCTTCCAGCTTGAGGATAATTACCTGCTACACTTCTAGGACAGGAGAAGAGAAAGGTAATTCAAGAGGAATCATCTAAGTGTTTAAGGCGTAACATTGATCGTAGTGTTACTTCTAGACTGGTCTCAAACTTGATTCTGACTGTGGATTGTCTATCAGCCTTTTTAACTTCCTAAGTCACAAAGTTGTGACTTAAGCTAGAAAAGCATGAAGTGCTTTTGAGCACACTCAAGTTTTTATAGCTGTGGCCAAAACAAACCCCAAACCAACAATTTTCAAGTGTAAAAGCAAAGTACTATGGGAAGTGTGCACCTTAAACAGCAACTCTTACTCTTTAGGCACACATTTGGAACACAAATTTACACTTAATTACTCCTTACCTTCTTCCTCCCTCACCCTCTCAAATATGTGTAAGTGAAATGTTAGTAACCAGCATCCTAAAAATTGAAGCACTTGTGTGAGCTGTTTTAAATATTCTTGGTAAGTGTTAGTGGTTTTACCTGCTACAGGTATTTGATAGGGTTGTATTGATCGAGGTGGAAGTACAAACTGATGGATGGTAGTGGACCCATCAAATTCTCCTCTTAGTTTGATGTCAAATATAACTGAAGTCTGCAATTAAAAAGAGGAAATCAGTATTCACAAATATGAATTACCGCCCATTTACATGCATTCAGCTGCTTTTCACATTTCTGTCTTGTATTCTCTGTTAGAATCACTGACTGGTTTGGGCTGGAAGGGATGTATTGTGAGTAGGGAATCCTTCACTTATCAGGCTCCTCAAAGCTCCATTCCATCTAGCCTTGAACACTTCCAGAGACAGGACATCCTGTTTACAGGCTCTCACCACCCTTAACTGTAAAGAGTTGCTTCCTTGTATCCAATATAAATCTCCCCTCCTTCCATTTAAAACCACTGCCCCTTGAACTGTCCCTACAGACCCTGGTAAAAAGTCTCTCTCTTTCTTGCATATCACATGACTTTGATATTCACGTCAAATTCACTGCTTAGTTATGGATGTTAGAAACTGCGAGGAAAATTCTGCATCTTCCTGTGATATCCTCATACTTCTACCATTCAGTCTTGTTCAACTCAGGTCACTAACACTTCTACTCAGTACAGACTACCCTAGAAAACAGCTTTGCTTTCAGTGCCAGTGAAAACTGACTTCAATTACTGGTGTCTCCCAAAGTCAAGCTGAATGTGTTTTCTGGGTTCCTACAGTCATGTTTGTAGCTTGACCAAAACGCTCAAGAGTAAGTGCTCCGAGTTAAATGCTAATGTGTCAAATTAACATGAAATGTAACTCAAATATCAACTAATCATCCTAAGGAAGTAACATGCCCAGTTCTTGAAACTGTCCAAGAGAAGATAATACAAGAAGCCAAAGCCTTTCCACAAGTTATGAGCAAAGTACCACTTCAGCTTTACCACTGACCAAGCCTTCCTACTGAGACTACAGCCAAGCAAGTTTTCCCTATGCCATCACATGCATCAGAAAGTTTGTGTTCATTCAAGTTTTTACAGATCCAGGCCTTCAAACTAAATGACCATAAGTTTATGTTATAGAAACATATAATTCAAATGCTTGTGATAAAGAAGTGTCCCAGGGTTAATAACTCCACCTCTTTGTATAATGCTTTAAAAGCCTTTTAAAGCCAGTGTAGCAGCAGAATATCATAGAAAACTAACAAGAAGCAAAACCACAGTGTATGAAAAAGCAGGCAGGAGCAACAGCCCTGATTAAATGATAGTCCATCAAGGTAAAAGAATAAATTTGAAACTCTTATACTGTTATGGTTTTGATCCTGCAAATACTCTGGCTTTTGGCAAAGGCAAAATATTAAAATATTTTCTCGAGTGTTACTAATATCTGTCCATAACTTCTAAAAGTTATAGCATGACATAATATAAATAAATCAGACCTCAGTATCCTGATGATGTACTACCACCAGGTTATCCACCACATTCAGTGCAAACTTCCCAGTTCTGTTCAGCTTTAAAATATGTGTCTTCTTACAGGAGCCCTCTCTATGGAAACAAACAGAGATGAGAACTGGTCAGTAAGCCTGTTTAGACTATAAAAGCAGATGTCTCTTTGTCCTGGTTTTGCTGGAACTCAGTTTATTTTCTTCTTAGTAGCTTGTACAGTGCTGTATTTTGGATTTAGTATGAGAATAAGGTTGATAACACACTGATGTTTTAGTTGTTGCTAAGCAGTGTTTACCCTAAATCAAGGACTTTTCAGTTTCCCATGCTCCGCCTGCAAGCAGGTGTGCAAGAAGCCAGGAGGGAGCACGGCCAGGACAGTGGACCTGAGCTGGCCAAAGGGATATTCCAGAGCACAGGACATCCTGCTCAGTATATAAACTGGAGGGTGTTGGCCAGGATGATTGCTGCTTGTGGACAGGCTGAGTGATGAGCAATTGTACTGTGTGTCACTTGTTTTCCATGGGTTTTATTCCCTCCTTGCCCCTTTTCATTACTACTAGTTTTTATTTCACTTATTAAACGGTTTGTAACCTATGAGTTTTTACCTTTTTCTAATTCTCCTCCCACTCCCGGCATGGATCTGGGGGGAAAGTGAGTGAGCAGCTGTGTGGTACTTAGTTGCCAGGTGGGGTTAAACCACGACACACTCACACATACATGAATTGCCACTAACGTTTTTCTGCTCTTACCTGGGTAAGTGATAGAGGACTACTTCTGCTCCTGTACTGTTGGAAGTCCTCGAGTGATGCCTCAAATACAGAACATAAAGCTGCCCATATCTAACAAGACAACAGGATTAAAGCATTATTTTCAATTAAGAGCTCTACCAGTCTGTCAGAGACATACATTTTATCCTAAAAGAAGAGATGAGATTACCCAAGCCAGGTAATCATTTAATTAAAAGTGAAAGACTAAAACAGTACTTGATATATCACAACGCATGGCTTACACTCATGCAAGTTAGGCATCTCTGAACAGCTCCTCTATCAAAATATCAATTAATAAATGAAACATTCTCAAAATTTCTGTACTAATCTAGAAAAATTTCATGTAATACTTCTCAGTTTGCTTCCCCTCCCCACCTTCCCCCAAGAAGGTTGTTTAGATGTTTTGTTCAAGGCCATAACTGAAGCACTTTAAAGCAACAGCATTACTAAAACAGGAAAAAGTGCAAGACAAGGTCCTTTCAGCATCCCCAAACTGTCACACTTTCCCAAGAAAGACCTGATGAATTAGATACGTACATTGTGGCCATAGCAATATCTCTTTCAGAAAGGCTGAGCTTGGACGACTTGGGTGCCGCAGGTAACTCAATTTCAAATTTTGATAGTTTTGACATGGTTCCACTCTGTTAAACAGCAAAACAAACGCTGTCAAGACCTGAACCAGAGAAGTCCCGACCCGCCTTTCCTCAAATGCATATCGACATCGCCCCCACGAGGAGAAGAATGGTCATAGCCGAAAAGAAAGGGTTTTATGCTTGCTTTCCTAAAACAACACCAAGTGTGTGATTCTAAACACATACTTCTGCTACTGTAACTTTACTTTTATCAAATCAACGTC
Organism: Cephalopterus ornatus; assembly: GCA_013396775.1. Lineage (NCBI taxonomy): Eukaryota > Metazoa > Chordata > Aves > Passeriformes > Cotingidae > Cephalopterus > Cephalopterus ornatus. Next base: position 173,472 of record VZRE01008092.1, read on the forward strand.
TTGATTTTATAAAATCAGCTTCAGCTAGAAAAATATTTCTATTTTAATTATATCCAGACAAATTTTTATGCAAATCCCACGTAAAATTGGCCTGGCAGTTCTCAAGTTCCTTTCTTTCTTCCAGTAAAGTATATGCTCCAATTCTTAAATAACTGCTTACTGGGCAAAATATCAGTACATTCTACTAGCCCCAGTCTCCTTTTGTTCCTGCTAACTCCAGAATCTGCCTTATACTTAAAGCATATCCCTGCTCCTGCCCAAGGTTTCCTCTCTCCTCTTCCTCTTTTCTATGCAATTTATATTTAAGCAAGTTTTAAGAGATTCCAAAGCTCCTACTGAAATTCACTTCCCACTCTCTTTAACTCATTCTTGAGTGCAAGGTATGAGCACTACAGAAGTATTTCCTTTGCTAGAGCTCTATTTGCAAGTATTATTTTAGTACAGTACCTTTCTCGGGAGATCTTTAAATATTACCTCCTGAACATAAAATAAAAATTATTTAGCTTCAAGCCCCAACTTCACACAAAATGTTAAAGATGGGGAAGCGTAACCTAGGTCAATAAAAAGAAAACTGTGAGAGGCTAGTGAGTGGCTGGCTACCCAGCCACCTAAGAGAACATAATTTCAGGATGCAGTACAGACTCTACACAAGATTAACCCAAGCCAGGAAACCCACTTGAATAAGCTGCTTTTTAATCTCTTCCCTTAGACTGCAACAGAAATCTTCCTAATCCTTTGACATGAGCAAGCAAAATGCTGTAGTTCCTTTCCTCATTTTTAAAATCATCTAACTGTATGGTTAGCTTAAAACAGATTCTAGTTTACACATTTTCCAAGACAAAAAGAAAAATATTTTCCCAGAAACTGTAAGTGTTGTCTACAGGAGAGAACACCAAGAGAAATCAATACTGCAAACAAAGCCCTCTTGTGCTTGAGGCAATCATTGTTTCTCAAACATTACCTTTCTTCTTTATCTGTTTTTCATCCAGTCACGTTTAGAAGGTTGTAATTATAAACACAAGTGAAAGGCCCTTATTTTTTCTTTATCATACTACAGAGTGCAAATGTCCATATTAAAAGTAAATCATAAATACCTATTTAAGTGGCAAAAAAAAAAAAAAAGATCACTTGAAAGACATTTAAGTTGTAAAATATTTAGTCACCAATTTTTTCTTTCCTTTCGGAAGATCAACTGTCCAAATTTGTCTGGACAAACCTCTTTCCAAAGAGGATGCAAAAAAAAGCAAATTACTTATTTTAAGACATCACCAAGGAACTACCTTATAGATTTGCTTATTGCCATACAAGGATGTGAACGTGTGCATCTCTTGAAATAAATTCAGGAAAAGCAATAGAATACTTGAGTGAAGAAGCAGCTTGAGAAAAGGAAGCACATAAAATGAAAAGTTTGGAACACATCCCTTTACCTTGAAATAGAATGGCTGCAGGACATTGCCAAGGACAGTGGTGGAAAGCAGGATAACAGAGCTCTCTGGACAATACATGTACCAGTTGACATTAATACTCTGATTCTTCAGAAGTTTTAAACTTCGTTTCTCTGGTAATACCTGGAAACACAGGATATTAGTATTATATTACCAGCAATACTTCAACAGCATATATGGTACTACACAGTAGCAAGGAATAGTAAGTGAGAAACAGTAAAGTGTAAGGATATTCACAGGGCTAGAACTAAAAATCAGAAACCCAACAATTACAACACTGGCCCCAATTTACTGTAGCTAAGGAAATGCACATCAAATCCTCCTCAAATCCTAATGCACTCAGAGGTGCTGTGTCTTCCCACTCATCCAGATAGGGGTATAAGTTATGTCCATAATAGAGTAAACACCTAGCTTGACCCAACTAGTGAAATTTTATTAAAAAGTTCTTCTTACAATGTCTTTGCTGCCTTCACTCCCCAGCTTCTTTAGTCTTTTCTATTTTAACAACTAAAACAGTCTATAAATCGATGCTATTCATTTTAAGGGCTTAAATATCTTCTCTTAAAAAGCATATTTTTTTGATTTGGTCCTTTCACCTGCAGGGTTGACATTCATAATCCTTTAGGTGCTAAATATATATTTGTCCCCTCAATCAGCAGGAAATAATGCTGCTTTTTCAGTTACTTTCTTCAGTACAAGTTACTAGTAACAGTAATTACATGAAACATCATGTCTTAGCTCCAGGACCGAAACTATTGGGAAGTGCACAACCTTTTTTTAGGAAGTTTTTACATATCCCTCATTGTGAATGTCAGAAAAGGTTATTTATTCATTAGACTTCTTTAAAAACATATGCAAAGGTAATTACATGTTACACAGAACAACTCAATGAGATCAATACAGGAAAAAGCTTCCAGTTTGCAGAAGTGTATACTAGCTAGTCAATTATTTGCTCTTTGTTGCATTTTAAGCATGCACACATCCTCCCCAATGCTGATTCATTTTGCATGAAGTGGTATTTCACATTAGATTTCAATACTCGTTTCCATACAAGCCAAGAGCATCTCTTAATTTAGAGTTCTCAAAGCTTAGCTGATACTGCTTTATACAGAGTCTTTAAACCTATTAATGACAAACTTGCTCTGCTCCAAAAAAAAAATATTTCTCTCAAAAAAAAAATAATTGCAGTCTGCAAACCAAATGGCAGAATTTGTCTTTTTCTGTAGTGCACTTTCTCGATTAAAGAGACAGAAGAAAGGAATTCAAATATACCGTCACAAATTTACATTTTCAAATCTCTAAACACGTCCTATGGGAGTTATTTGTATTACCTGGTAGAATTCAATTCCTTGATCTGTGATGAAGACAATTTCTGTAGAACTCGTCCAGCAGAATCCTAGAATATTGGCATTCTTTGTCTTTTAACAAACAAGCAAACAAACACTCTTTTACTTGGAAAAATTAACTATTCAGATAAGCTAATATTACTTAATGAAGAACATGAGACCAAAGGCAATTTAGGTATCCAGTCTCTGGAGTTAACACTTTTGGCCAGCCAGGTACCCAGCACACATCAGTCGCTTTTATAAAGATTTCCAAAACTACATATGAACACAACTACCGTATGACCTGGATTTCTGGCAGCATGTAAGATTTACAAGTTTATTATACAATCAAATTTTATTTTCAACCTAGATAAAATTAAGTTCCTCTGGTTCAAACGGTACTATCAATTCAACCAATTCCTGACACGAAAAGCGGGGTTCCTCATGTTGAGAGAAATAAAGAACTAAGTGGAAAAAATTGCCATGACTTCACTCAGAAGTCTACTACTACTACACTCAGAGGTTTCACTACCATAAATGCTTTGCTAAAATGGTTTACTCCAATATGTAATCCTAAATAATGAAGCAGACAGTGCTTCAGCTTTAAAGGCATTTGTGCAAATTAGATGTATAAAACTTTGCTTTATCGTTCTATTACTCCAAAATGTAATTTGTCTTAGTTAAAAGTTGGAAAGTACCGAACAATGACGACGGTACTTGTTCCTGGTAAAATAATCATGAAAAAATTAGAAGGATTGCTTAAAAATACCAAAAATAATAGGCAAACTAGTAATAGTTTACTATTGCTGATTAGTGAAATTAGGGTAAAACATCCACATTAACATATCTGGCATTAATATAATTACTGTCCACTGTTTCTGCCCAAACTTTGACATTTGTGGCCTCCATGGCATTTCTACTCCCTTCTGGGAAAGAATTACATTCACAGGACCAGGAAGTTTTTTACAGGATCATCAATACCTTTGTTCACCTTAATTTAGATTAATAGTGGTGACTGCCTATCTCATTTACTCCACATTAGTCTTTTGACTTTTAACTAACATTAGAGTTTCACTCAAGCATATAAGCTTGGGACATTCAACTTACCTTGCATTCCTGTGTATATTCTAGCTGAGGGCTATCTGGAATAAAATTCAAAAAATCCTGCAAAAACACCCATTAAGTGTATCAGCAGTTATGAAGCACAGACCGGGTACATACATAGATACAAAAGAATAGATACTAGTGTATCAAATTGTTTCAGATTACATATATTGAAGAAAAACCTGACTTACTATATTCTACTTCACCCCTGCCAGAGCATTCTTTATAGAAGTTGGCTCCCCCTTACACTTTTTCTTAAATAGTGATATTAGCAAGACAGCAGTGCTGCCTGTCCAGCCTCTCAGGATGATACAGGCATTTTTCACTACAGCTGTTGTTAGCCACCAGACCTCTTGAACATTTGTCTCAGAGACTCCTACTGGTACTGTAAGGAGACTTCCAGCTGCAATTCCCTATCTGCAGGGTGTAGGTTTCTTACCACACTCTTCAAAGTTCTCTGCACAGCCAGGATCTTGTTCCCCAAGGAAAATTTGATGCACTTCACTTCTCCTTTATCCTCCATTCTGTACAGAAAGAAACAGAACTTATGAAATTATCTTCTAAAACAGTGTATTACAGAATTCAGTAAAGTACCCTCAAAAAAACAATGAGAGAGGAAAAAAGTATAACGCAAATGCTTTTGAATACAGATTATTACTGTTGCCTGGCAGTAACAGATTCAAAATCCAGACTGAAAGATAATGTCATCTCACTCTTCGTAAGTCCTGAACACATTTTTTACAGAATTACAGAAAAGGTTGCACAAATTAGCACCTGAGGTCACTACAAATGCTCAGCTCTGTTGGCCTGTGGTGTCGAACTGGAAGACTTGTGGGACTACTCAAACCTGTGTTACTGGTCCTGTCCCAGTGAGTCTGGAGTTCTGTGACACCCACCAACATCCTGCAACCAGCACCTTTACTTCCAGAACTACATCTAATTAACACAAGCCTACTTGCTTCCCCATTAGGACACATCATCTGGAAGAACCTCTTACATTAAAGGGAGAGTGAAGCTGTTTTCATACCATTAAACAAAATAAAAAATGTATTCTTACCAAACAAGCATCAGTTCAATTGGCATGGATAAGGTAGTTCTACTTCCAGTACATGTTTTTAAGTCCACACAAAGGGAGAGTGAGATAGTCAAGCAGAAAAATTGTGGAATCTCATGAAGTTCTCTTAGTATTTTCAGCTCCCTCAGGATTTGTGACAAGGGTAGTCAAATAAAAAATAGCAACTTTCAGGAAGGGCCTATGCAACATCTAACAGATCACAGCAAACACACCTCAAATACAAATTGTTTCACCCACATCTGTGCTGAAGCAACTTTCGAGTGAAAGAACCCTTCCTTACACATCGACAGCAGAGTTCAAAGAGCCGTCACTCTTGACAGTGGCATATATAAAATAGTTTTCTAAAGAGAAAGGAATTTAGCTGAAAGTACTATTGTTGTCAGATGCTGCAAAAAATGTTTCCACAAGAAACAGAAGGCAGAAAATAAGCCAAGTTAGATTAAACAAGGAACAGAATGCAAGACACCCACATGTAGATTTGTACACTGTGCTCGAATCACAGGCATAAAAGTCAGAAATTACACATTTAAGTTTACTTCATTCTCTTTAATTTGCTAAACTGTATCCTTGGAGAAGTCACTGTTACTGTAGAAATCACAAGTCTGAATCCTCATACTCTCTCGTATGTTTTAATAAAACACATTTATAGCACATTTTAATAAAACACTATTGTTTAAAAAAAAAGAAGACACAGCCTAGTAACTTTTTCTTCCTCCCAGGAGACTATAAATTTGTACGGGCAAAGCATACCATCTCAACTGCAAGATTATCACAGAATCACGGAATATGCTGAGTTGGAAGGGATCCACAAGGATCATAAAGTCCAACTCCTGGCCCTGCACAGGATAAGTTTTATGTCTGAATTACAGCAGATTGCAAATAAGCACCTAAGATCACTTAATTTCATCCCCAGACAAAGGTGCCTTACCTGAAGGAGATGGGATTCCTATCCTCTAAGCCTTTAACAACAACTCCAGTAGCTCCACCAGATCGAACAGCAAAAACCTATAAAAAAAGTTGTGAGCATATTTTTAACTTGTTCAAAGTCATAACCTTAACATGCTGCCTTTTCTATAAGCCACGCCTTTAATTCTTCTCCTACTAGATACAAGTTTTGTTCTTCCACAGAAAGTGGAATTTCAAACTAAGATAACCTGCCAGTTCACACTAAGATAATCAATTCCTCAGTGTGGATAATCAATTCTTTCCTCTGGAATTCCAAGTTTGCTTAGATTTGACAGGTTTCCAATGGTACTGTTACAGTCTTGTAGCATATTCTGAACTACTGGGCAAGTTAAAACAGTAAAAGTCTCTATAAGCTGTTATCTTTTTTTTCTTTCTTATATTAATATTTTCATAAGTCAGGTATTAGTAAAAGTATCCCAGACATCAGGGCATTGTTTAAAACAAAAAGAAAACCAGCTTGGGGATTGGGAAGAGATGCAACTCAATGACGCAGAAGCTTGATCCTATCAGAACATGCTACTAGCAGGAATAGTTTAATAGTAATCTGCAGTTTTGCACTGGTGAGGCTGCACCTTGAGTGCTGTGTCCAGTTCTGGGCCCCTCAGTTTAGGAAGGTTGTTGAGGTGAGGTGCTGGAGCATGTCCAGAGAAGGGCAACCAATCTGGTGAAGGGTCTGGAGCACAAGTCCTATGAGCAGTGGCTGAGGGGGCTGGGGTTGTTTAGCCTGGAGAAGAGGAGGTTTAGGGGTGACCTTATCCCTTTCTACAACTGCCTGAAAGGAGGCTGTAGCCAGGTGGGGGTCAGGCTCTTCTCTCAGGCAGCAAGTGAGAGGACAAGATGACATAGTCTTAAGTTGCACCAGGGAGACTTAAGTTGGACATTAGGAACAATTTCTTCCTAGAAAGAGTGATTAGATACTGGAATGGGCTGCTGAGGGAGGTGGTGGAGTCACCGTCCCTGGAGGTGTTTAAGGAAAGACTAGATGTGGCACTTAGTGCCATGGTCTAGTTGACATTGTGGTGTTTGGTCAAAGGTTGGACTTAGGTTAGACAAGCTAAGTTGTCTTGTTTCTTGCAAGAGCAAGAAACACATCCCAGAAGTACTGTCCCCTCTCCAAATGTCACTGATCATGTCCACACCACATGTGGCAAAGCCATGCTATTTGGGGGAGAAACCTTGAAGGTTTTGACTCCGTGAATGCTGAGGTTGCAGAATGGTTATGGGAATTAGACAGTGGAATGTATCCACATCTATATAAGCCTGATGACAGACTGTGGATCTTTTAGCTATACTGAGCTGAACGCTCAAAAGCCCACAGGGATATTAAGGAAAACATGCTTAAAAGCACTAAAAGCCAAGAAATGGCCACTCGTGTCCGAGACACAAGTAATACTATAAATATTAATTTTTTATGATTATATTGAATTTCAGGAATTGAAAAGGAGGTGGCAGGGGAATCAGAGACATTAAGCTAACAGTGAAGTGACAAAGTCTGACAGTCATGCTGGGACACTCGGAACAGAAAGGAAAAGCGCTGACTCTGAAGAATTCCAGAAAGACCTTACGGCAGCAAGGGTAAGGCAGGTGAAATTCAACCTAATAAATTGGGGGGAGGGGGGGGGAATCTACCGCCTCTAGCACGATGACACGTCCCGAGCCAGCACCCAGAGGGAAGGGGAACAACCAGGCTCAGGCTCAGCAGCCGAGGGGAGGGGGGGAAACCAAACCCGGGCGCGAGAGCCCCCAGACCCCGCTCCTCGGAGAGCAGCGGCGGGGTGTGCCGAGCCCCCCGGCCCGTGTGAGGGCGGGGAGGCCCCGCCGCCCCCACCTGCTTGTTGGCCTCGTCGAAGAAGACGCAGTTGACGGGGTTCGCCTTCTCGAAGTGCACGGGCCGCGCGCACAGCGCCAGGTAGCAGCCGCCGCCCTCCCCGCCGGGCCGCGCTCTCCCCTCGCCGCCTTCCCCTCCTCCTCCTCCTCCTCCTCCCGCTGCTCCCGGCGCCTCCTCCTCCGCCGGCCCCGGCGGCTCCCGGCTCATGGCGGCGGCCATGGACAAACCCCCCCCAGCAACCGCCCGGGCCGCCGCTTCCTGTTTACACTCCCCTCGCGCGTGACGCGGGACGCTCCCGCCTTAAAGGCGCCGCGGCGGCCGGGAGAAGGGAGAGAGGAGGGGAGGAAAAAGAGGAGGGAGCGGACGAGTCTGTTCCAGGGCCGCCGGCGGCCGGCAGGTGTCGGGACCCAGACCTCGTCCGCAGAGACGAGGTGCGCCTGTCTCGCACCCAGGTTTCTGTTTCCCCTGCGCTAAGTGGTGCCGCTCTGTTTTAATCTTTTTTTATATTGGTACGATCTCAAATTTCCCCTCTCTGAGCCAACGTCTTCTCCGTCTTTTGCTCACTGTCAAGCCAAGCGGGCGAGAGACCCTGCACTCAGAGCGGCCCAGATCCCAAATGCTGCAAAAGCTCGGAGAGACGGGGATGTGTCGAACGTCAACATCTGGAAGCTAGCGATGGGCTTAACAAATGAAAGCAGGAACCTGAGAAGCTGCAAAAACTCTTCCATAAAAGGTGTGAATGCTGGCCAGGAGGCAGCTAAGGAGCGCGCGGAAGGAGCACGGAGTTACAGGATGGTACCACAATGCAAATATTTAGGGGTGCTAATATTAGAGGAGTTTAAAAAGGAGGAATTAAGGCGTTAGAGTTAGCTCTGACTTCAACCAGTGCCACTTATCAGGGCAGCCTGTGAGGACTTACTCTGCTTTTTAAAGCAAAAGTAGTGGACTTTAAAACAGTAAGTAGGCAAACAAAAGCACTTTGTCTTCTAAACGAAAACAGCACATCGAGGAGGCCGCGGCAAGTGCGGGGCTTTCGGCCCAACCTTTTACAGTGCTTTAAAAAGAAAAAAAAAAACCACAACCCAAAACTTTGGGGG
>VZRE01008092.1:182336-196545 GCA_013396775.1 Cephalopterus ornatus
GGGGGGGGGGGAAGGAACTAGCTACTTCAGAGCTCTGCCTTTATTTGTCCATGCATACTGCATCATCACTGAGAAGCAGTCACTATTGATCCTGCTCTTGGGCAGGAAACTGCTTTTCAGTGGCTTATTGTAAAATAGTTCAGAAATGGAAATTATACTCTGAAAACAGCCCTTATTTCTGGAACAGTGTTAATAAAGCATTATTAAGTTAAAGTCTGGCTTAGTCCTCAGCATTTATGCTTATTTTTATTTTAGTCTTGACAGTAAACTAGCCATGGGATTTTTTTGGTTGATGCATTGGCTAATGCCTTAGTTCACTAGTTGTAAACCCTACAGTATCATTCAGAAATTTTGAAAGAATATCAATTATATATTTCCTTATTGGTTTAGAAGGGGAAATTTAAAAAGGGGGGGGGGGACTGAGGTTATACTGATTTCAAAATTTTCAGATTAAAAAATTTCAGAGTAGCACAGCTTAGTACAGAAGAAATTTAAATACCAGATACTAAGACAGTATCATGTGACCCAGTTAGTCCATCTGCAATAATTTCACATCAGACTAGAGATACTAAAGTCACAACTAGGAATTAAAGCAAGCTGTTTGTTCTGCAGAATCCTCCTGTATCATCAAACAATTCTATGTTAACTGGAGAGGACAAGTATTTCCAAAGCATTTAAAGTTCCTAAAAGTTTATAATTTTTTACAAAATGACAAAATTAATTTCATGGTAGCCAGAAATTTAGTTAATCCAAGGTCAAAATTTAAAGAATTCTACTGACATTTAAACTTCTCCTACTTCTCTAAAGAACAGCATGCACTTCCTATAACTGCAGTACAAACTGAGCTATCTTGTGGGTGAAATCAGCAGACAAGTAAATAAACACACAACTTGAAACTCTTGTGGTAGAAGTAAATCTAATGGTGAATTCCAAAACTAAGATCCTATTTGCTTAACAATAATAATAATCCTGGAACCTTTTATTTCAAAGGAGTCCAGGAAAATGCTTGTTTTAGCCAATTCTTGTTTTTAACTACTTGAAAATACACCAAGGTGTCTTAAAAATCTCAAAGCAAATTCCTGAGCCAGTTTTACTGCTGGAAGTAAAAATATATAAAATATAAAATATACAAATACATAATATAGAATACAGAATATGATTGGGCCCAATAACTTTAAATCAGACTTGAGAACAATTGCTTCATTTATTTGGGGGGGGCTTGTGTGGTTTGGTTTTTTTTAAACCTGTGGTACACAAATTTTAGAAAGAAATTAAAAATTATAGTAACAACTGTGAGTTCGGTCCAAGCATAGTGATACAAGCAGGGCCTGTTTCAAATGGGAAACAGGCCAAAAAACACCCTCCTCTCACTTCCCTTTTTCTCTGCTCTCTCTTCCTCTCGTCTGATGCAAGTATCTGTAGATATCAGCATCTTTTCTAGAAAAGAACATTTTAAGGTATTAACAACCATTTTGATATTTTTTTTTCCCCCTGTAAGAAATGTTAAGAGTATTAAAGCTAGTTATAAGCCTGGAATAGGATTACCCTTTTCTTTTTAAAAGCTTTCTCCTCTGAAAGAGATTTGCTTATTTTTGTAAAGAGAAGCTTGTAGTCTTCCTGAAGGGGTCAGCTAACAGCAGCACCTAGTCTGTTCTTTCCCTAATACCATTATTTTGGGAAACTTTCACTGAGAAATTTGGAACAGACTTAAATATCCAAAAGATAAAAGTTCCTTTATTTCAAAAGTAATGGGTAAATGCAAGACAATTACCTGATTTAGGAAAGGGAAGAGGATCCAAGTGCTGAGATAAAACTGGCAAAACCATCAAGGTTGTTTACTGTTCATGTAGTACCCACCCAAATACTAATTCTTCTATCGTTACAAGGAATTAGTGTAGTCCTACCCTAAAACTGCTCCAGTGAAACACGGAGGATCAGTGAAGGCCTGTACGATGCAAAGAACCATGCAAGAATACCACCATAAGATCTTAAGATTTTACTTCACCACCAGTTTTCCAACAAAGAGATAAAAAAAGTCACTTCCACAGCACACTGTGAGAATGTCACATGTAGCATCACTATATTCTGCTTGATAAAGAGCAGCATCAGAAACAGCAATCTGTTAAAAAGAAGTTGATTAGAAATTCTTAATTCCAAACCATCCCACCACATCAGTCCACCTTTAAATGTGTTGTTTTGGAGAGAAACATTGCTAGATTTTTAGAACTTGGTAAAACAAAGTCTGACATTAAGAATAAAAGCATGAAATAGACTGTGGAAACCAAATATTTCTAAGTGAAGCTTTTTTGCTTACGGGTGCAAAAAGAATAGTCAGATTGGTCTATGATTACCTTCAGGGCAAGCACATTTGATTTTCACATTTAAACTGACATTCTAGGCAGAGACAGGATTATTACAAAGTTTTATTTCTGCCTTGCACCGAGTTCTTGGAACCATTTGTATATTAAGAGTGAAGCTAACTGAACTTACTCTTTGCACCTCGGATGCAGCCCTCAGGATTTCCTGGTGTGTCACTAAGGAAGTCCTCTGCGGGCTGAATTCATATCTGTTTCTCATGTAATACCCATGTGTATTTACAGAGATACTTAGAGCCACGTTCCATGTACTTCAAATGAAAAGGTCCAGACTTTTGCCTATATAAATACATTAGTTTGTTAAATTAACATTTTCATATGATTGCAGTGCATAGTTTGACTTTTCATTGTGCCCTTGGTGGAGATGGATGAAAGGTTCATTGACATTGTGTCCATACATATAATTAGTTTTTCAAGCTGCAATCGGAAAAAAAGAGAGGGGCTCTTCTCATGTGCTTTCCCATTAAATACTTTGGATGATACAAATGATTTTTTTAATTAGTTTTTTTTTTAAACTAAAACATATATAAGCTCTGAATCATGCAAAATATGACCACCTGAGCTAGACATTAGTCTAATGTAACTGGGCAATTGGTGAAGTTGTCAGACTGTCCAAAGTGGTAGTGACAGTCCATTCTTACAGTGCCAGTCTGATATGTGGGACAAGTTAAAAAAAAAGCAAACCACTGAGGCATCACCATACGCTCGCTGTGTTTTCCATTTTGGTATTTCCAGCCAACCACTCTCTCTTGACATCGGTAGTTGACATTTACCACTGCACCAACATAGTTAGAAGCAGTAAATTTGTGGTTTGTTTTGTTAGCAGCTATACACTCAGTGCTATTCATCATATATAGGTGGGTCTCCATCACTTGAAAACGTTGACAGTTTCTTTCCATGATTCTGCACATGATCTTCATTCATCTTCTCCAGAGCTTCAATCTAGAGAGACAAAAATAAAACCGTGCTGAAATCATAAAACCACGCCTGCAGCAGAATGCTGCTAAACAGTGTTAAAAAGAGCAGGTGTATACAGTGTTGCTATTTCAGCAATACAGTCACATGTACAGAGCAATATATTTTGGAAGTATAGCTTGAAACATCTGTTCTCAACAAGTTGCTAAAACGAGTAGCACTCCATTATAGTTTCAAGCTAGGTAACTGAAATGTACCAGTTGCAGGGAGGACTATATGATTCTTAGGTCTTCAGCTCTATTCCTCAAAGTATAGAAATATCCCTTTCTCCAACTCCGAACACCACTGTAACTCAGCCAATCCATCAGCACGAGAGAAATTCAAAGTAATAATAACATTACAAATCCACTGTAGTAATTTTTAACAGTGAAAGTTGAAGACACATATACTTCAGTGTTTTATGCAATCAAAGTAACACAGTACAGTAGCTTATTTTGATCTTCTGATTGTTAAGTTTGGATTGCTTCCTCTTCTACTCCAGGGGAGATAATTATGACTTTAGTCCTTAGTAACAAAAGTCTGAAGCTTAAGGACGAGCTGCTCAAATTCACCTCTAGATAAGCAGCAATGTTAAGTCTTTCCCATAAAACTTACAAGCACTAAAGGTGAAATAAAACAAGAAGAAAAACACTGCACCCTAGCCCCCAGTGCTCACGCCACCGTCAGTGAGGGAACTGTTTTTTGCTTGATTACTTGATACATAATGACCATGGAACTGTGACATTGTGTTCACTTTACCTTACTCTGAGGACCTTCCCCAGGAGTTACCTAGTTTCAAGTTGCCACCTACTCCATGCTGGACTAGCATAAGCCTACACTGTCGTGAGTAATTAGGTAGAGTAGAATTGCCATGTTGCCCTAACTTTCCTTAGTAAATATAGACTGTTTGACAACTGGTTTTTTTCAATGTCTGATATCAGGATGCATGCCTTGAGGAGTTACAGACAAACCTTGAAAATTAAAAGCCAACAGTGACCAAAGATTCCTATATCCATATTTACATGAGCATGATTTTAGGCTTGAAACTTGAAAATGCTAGCCAAAACTTTAAATTCAAATAACATCTAAACCATGAAAATAAGCAGTAGAACAATTTTTTTTTAAGCCATCTTTCCTTTCTCTGCACAACCCTTAATGTTATGTAAGGGAGGACAACGATGCTAGCTTTTAAACTAAAACCAGATCACTAGATTTGCCTTAATCCTGAAAGAAGCAACTGAATGCAACATGAAGCCTTTTACACTTGGGAGCAGGGGAATCAGGAAACGGAGTGGAGAGGCCTGTCAATATGAGTTTCTGTAAACATTTGTACTAGGTTGAAATACTCAAGTTTTTAAAAAGAGATGCAGAATGACTGCTGAAATTTTATTCACGCACACCAAACACGCAAACTAAATGTGGAAAGTTAAGGTATTACAATAGCTACTATAGCTAACCAAATTAAAATTGTTAGACAGAGAAAGCTATACCTCTGCTTGGAAGTCTACTTCATTGTCAGCTGTAATATTTAAACCTGAGACAGCGTTGAAGAGTTGACGCTCATTAAGTGCTTCCGCCACACCTCCTTTCTGGAAGAACTAGTCAATATAAAAAGCACACATTAAACACTTTACTACACAGAACAAAACATTCCTTTTCCTTCCCCAAGTTACAATCACAATATTTAGTCAAAATTACATTTTTGCTTTTATTGACCCACAGATAAAAACAACTAAGATAAGTTTTAAGTTCTAGTGGTATCATTTTACCCTTCCACACTTTTTTCCCTTTCAGAGAAGAACACCATCAGAGTAATCTTGTATATATGTGGTTGTGATCATTTTTTACTGAGTTGTATTGGTTGATTCTTAACTAGCTCTGAATTGGTTTTTATCTTGGAAAACATTCAGCAGAACAGAAGATTGTCAGACAAAGAGGTCCTACCTGTGCAACATTCCTACAGTCTCTGAACAAAAACTCAAGTCCGTGAGGATGGGTTGGCTCTACAGACTGACTGACATCAATGAGCCAGACCTGTAGTCACAGAGAAACAGCAATTCACTTTGCATTAAAATTTCACATTGGAGAGAGTGCCCAAAGGAGGGCAACGAAGATGGTGAAGGGCCTTGAGGGGAAGCCACGTGAGGAGCAGCTGAGGTCACTTGGTCTGTTCAGCCTGGAGGAGACTGAGGGGAGACCTCATTGCAGTCTACAACTTCCTCATGAGGCGAAGAGGAGGGGCAGGCACTGATCTCTTCTCTGTGGTGACAAGTGACATGATCCGAGGGAATGGCCAGAAGTTGTGTCAGAGGAGGTTTAGGTTGGATATTAGGAAAAGGTTCTTCACCCAGAGGGTGGTTATGCACTGGAACAGGCTCCCCAGGGAAGTGGTCACAGCACCAAGTCTGAGGGAGTTCAAGAAACATTTGTATAATACTCTCAGGCCCATGGTGTGACTCTTGGGGATGGTCTTGTGCACAGCGAGGAGTTACACTCCATGATCCCTGTGGGTCCCTTCCAACTCAGCATATTCTGTGATTCTGTGAAACCCTTCCTCCCCACGTTAAGAACAAACTCACCTTTCCATCATGCCAAAGCATGTTGTATTCACTCAGATCTGCGTGGACCAGGTTGCACTCCTTATACAACTGCTGCATCATCTGCAAGGAACCAAATTAATGAAAGAAGTAATGCTATACTCCACATAATTATTGCTTGCATGACAATAAAATAAACAAACAAATAAAATGCCTTTCCCCAACCACTGACCTAATTTACATAATTTTTACCCAAGTCTTCAATAAATTTCCACACAGGGAATTGCAGTTTTGGTACTCTGCCAGCAAACTAAGCTTTTATCACTGAACTTAGCTTTGGCAAGTCTGAAGAATTAGTCTGGTAAACTCAGGTCAGCTCTGCCAACCAGTCCAAGTGCACGAGACAGATAAACATGTTCTCTAAATGTACATGTCATTTTCACTGCTATCACATAGGAAAGAAGTCTCAGAGCTGTAGATGCTGAATCCTAACCAGCATACATATTCATTTAAAACATGGTTGTGCTGCTCACTGGTCTCACAATTTGAGGCCTAGACCATTCATGTTACCAACATGTGGGGTTGGTTGGCTGGTTCAGTTTTTTAATTTCTATAATGTAATATTGAGTGGACAGATAGCAGATACATGTTTGAACCAATTACAGCAGAAAACAGAAAAATCCGCTGTGCAATATTCTAACTCATTCTTCGATTTCTAGGTTTGCTGAAGACGGGGGTGGGAAGAGGGTGATCACCGGAAAGTGCTTAAGCCTTGTAAATTAAGTGTTTGGTAAGCCCAGAAAGACTTCAGAGAATTTTATAAACCACATGCTGCTTCTATAATAGGACTACTTGCTCATAATTCCTCTACTGCTAAGTATCTGTCATCAAGTCCCAGCATGTTTTCCACTCAGATTAAGACTAAATTTAAGTATCTTTTTTTAGTGGATAATTTTTTTGTTTATTCTAAGTCACACATTAAACAGCAGCAAAATAAGACTTTGGACTTCATCTCTTGAAAGTGATGCAAGCATCCTGAAAAGTAAATAAATGATGATTTGTCCTTTAAGTTATTCTCCTAAAATAAAACACAACCCAGAATTGGAGGAAAAATCAGTATTGTCTTACATTGAGAGTCTGAGAGTAGGCCTTTTTCATGTCTTCACTACTAAGTGTTACATCCTTTAGTTTAGGAGCTGGGATTTGATCCTTGCCAATGAAAGACATAACCAAGACGTGTTTCTTAAGGATAACCACTTGAGGACAAGGAATTCCTGCATTTTGCATTCTGTGGATCAGAAAACAGATACTGATTAAGAAAAACAAAAGCCCCAAAACCATATTGTTCTAGTTCCTGCTTGCTCATTTCCAGTCTGAAAGAGCGTGTAAGAAACTTGATCCAAAGTAAAGAAAGTCTTTGAAATAGACACAATTGAAAACTGAATAAATATATTTATTTCACATAGGAAAATTCAGATCCTAAAGTCATAAGTGAGTCTAAGAATGCTCACTGAACACCAATCACTTTTACAACTAGAGCCTGCTAACTTCACAGGCTTGTAAATTCTCCTGCCAAATCACTGAAGATGCTGACAACTCATTAAACTGTAAGAAACCAGAGGCTTTTTCAATCTATGGCATATTGTATATTACTTTGACCTAAAAAGCAAATCTAAACTTCTACCCAGACATAGTGTGTCTTCCTTACACAGAGAAGGCATTTGACAACTACATTTGATTTTTTTTCTTTACCTTGTTAAGTTATGCATTTCTTTTTCAGCCCACATACGAATAATCTTTCGTGGATTCAATTTACTGAAGCGGTCTTTAAATCTGTAGTCATCCTTGATGTATTTGTCACGGTTCTTGAATTCATTAAGAGTTGTTTTAAACACTTTGATGGCACATTCTGGAGGAATAACTTTATCTTCAGTTGCACTTCTCATGGAAAAAGACAAATATATAACAAAGTTAATTATTCGCATCTTTACAACCAAATGCATGCTTTTGGGTTTTTTATATAATACAAGATACAGCAATTTTTAATATAAGAGAAGATCTGATTTTCTATCAAGTCTAGAAGCCAACTCAAATTAAGTTTATAACAATTCTACAATTAAACTTGCATATGAATGTTTGAGTTTTGGCATTTTGATCACATGTTGCTTATCAAACAGGTTACATCTCCCAGTTTGGTAATATTTTACTTAAATGTCATAGCTAATAACAGCCTTGTTAACGGATGTATTTGCTACAAGAATTTACAGGTGAAAATAGTCTTCCCTTAGAACAATAATAGTAGCATCCCAGTATTTTGTAAAGCACCACAAATATATTGTGCATTGAATAGTACCAAGCAAAAGAACACTCCCGAACATCACTGAAGCAATGGTCAAATTAAAAAAAAAAAAAAAAAAAAAAAGGCACATCTTTTCTCCCCAACTCCAACTTACAACTGACCTCTATCTTGACATCTCTAAATAAATTATCTGTATTTGGGGTTTACTAGTTCTTTCTCAAACATCACTAATTTAAAGTGAGCTAAATGCACTGCAATCACTACTAAGGTATTATAATCCTTCCAGTGTGGCAGCTTTTACAACTGGACTCTTGCACGGCTCACAAAGTGAACAGCATCCCAACACTGTGCTCACGGTAAGCCTAAAGTAACAAACAGCACCTCCACTGAGCTGCACCGATGGAGCTGACCATACAGTGACCTGTATAGAAAGACAACCTTCAGGTAGCCTAATATCATCATGATAGCTCTATAGTCTGCTGCAGGTTGGTGGACAGAGTTCCTCAAAAATCTCAGGACTTCTTTTTTATAAAAGGAGTACATTTTTTTCTACAGAAAGGCAGGTGGATTTGTCCCCATGCATTAAATGGACTCCAAGGAGAAAAGTGGGGATTTTTTCACCTCACGGTTGGTACCATCTGGCTTTTAGATTTTATTATTATCGGCATACACATGAATACAAACTTTAAAGGCTTGGCAATAAAAAAGATGGAGCTGCTAAATATTTCTGTGGTTTCTGCTTTTTAAATCATTTCTGGTACTTATAAAGCTACCATCAATAACAACAACATACTTACTTTCCTCCATAGGCATGAAAAACAACGGATTCTTTTCCCGTGCTGATGCAGCCTGTGATGGTCTCCAGCATCCCAGCATTGACCATCTTGTACAGAAGTAAACGTGTTTTGGGATCCACTGCTTTCTCCTACAGGCAAGAAATGAATACTCAATTCATTAAAATAATTCTTTGCCTTACAGTGAATTTAGAATATTTATATACCACAAAATTTCAACTATGTGGAAAGAATAATGTAATAATAAAATTCTCTCAACTGATAAAGTGGGAAAAAAACCAAACTGAAACATACAGATGAAGCAAAATCAGTCAGCTCCAGGACTGTCATCTTAGGATTTAATACTCTCAGGTTCCTTATCAGCTGTGTAACACATACAGTACTTTACCAATTCCACAGAGACTCAACAGCACCTTCTACGGTGTTTTCAAGAAGTCTTTTCAAAGCATGAATCAAAATATATTTCTTTGATATCAGTAATAATAAAGCAAAGCAAAACACCTACATTTGAAGAAGTCTACAGCAGGAGCCACCACAAGTCCTACTCTAAAATCATACATAAAGCCTATCAACTGACTTCCTAAATTATTAGGTCAGTTTAGTTGGTCACCTCGTCTTCCTGGAACTTGCTATGAAGACAGATATTTGGAGCCACAGGGTTGAACTGCAGAGGATTAGTCCTCTGCATAGTTTCTATAAATAACTTGCAGGCAGTTTATTCATTATAGCTGATTAAGTTTAGGCAAGTTTAGAAAGACAAAGAGGAAAAAAAAATGGATGGTGCTTTCTCTTACTTTGATATGTATCTCGCAGTATATGATATATGTATATGATATATATCTCACAGTAATGCAGCTCAAATAAAAACAGCCTTTTTCTAGCTGGCTGATACCATCTCCTTCAGCAATGTTAGTATAGTATTACTTGATTGTTTTACTCAAAAAGTAATGTTTCAAGAAGTTACCAAAGCAGTGTTCAGCTATTACACAAAATAAAAAGTATATAGAGAGAATTTATTAAAAACATACAGCAGTGGAGTGCTCTTTCTTTTCATGGAGCCTTGCACTTCGACGTTCCTCAGAGTATGCATGTTGCTTTAAGGCATTGAAGACTTGATTTGACAGCTTTAGGTCCATTCCAATTCCATCCCCAACTTGGAATTCAGGTGCAAACTACAAGCAGAAATAATAGGAATTTAAGCATTGTTACTAGCAGACACCAAAAGCTGGCACAAACAGAAATTTCTCATTCTGATTTGGAAATACCCAGGGTAGATTAGGACCTATCTGAAACACACTTTGTGTAATGTTGTCACTGTGTTAAAAAACATATTGCTTTAAACTCAGAACTCAAAGCTCTCCCCAAATTGATATGAGATTACCTAACATTCTGCAAAAATAGCACTTGCAGCATTTCCTTATTTGCAGAAGTTGCATCACTTACCTTAAAGAAAATGAAAGGCATGTACTATAGATAAACAGACTGAAAAGCTGTAAGTCAAATAATTGACTGAAAATAATTTACTTGGCTCACCAGACAAAATTAATTAAAAAAAAGAGGTTACACAATAGCTATGCCTTTCAAAAGTAGCTTCAGTGTTTTATTTGCCTGTGTGCCAAACTTGCTGATAGTTGTGTTTTGCCAAAACAGTTCTGTGCAAATTCTTTAATAATAGTTTGTTATTGACCATGGTTCAACAGAAAACCCACACAACTCAAACCGTCAATTTGAATAACTAAACCAAACACTACATTGCTTTGATTTGATGGGGAGAAAAATAAGCACCCTATCCAGTAGCACACATGGACAAGTATTAGTTCTTTGGTTGAATTGCAGCATTCCAGTTTTATACACAAAATAAATTTCGCTAAGTTTTCACTTACATTTTCCATGCGAGCAGTGTTCTTTCTTCCACATACCACTTCATCATGTTTAGTAGTAATATCTTTTCCTTTTCCTATGAAACCCCTTCTCGGTGTGGTAGTAGGTTTATCTGCCAGCAGTGAGAAAAACAAATCAAACTCTACACCTGAACAAACATAACTTATGCTCACAAAGGTCCCACAATGTCCACAAACGTAACATAATTTCAGATTACTTCAACTGTATGATCTTAGTGAAGTCTTCTCTTACACTAAGCATGACAGCTTCTTTTGCTATGTTACGACTTACTTCTATGTCTTCTCTGGGCTGTCAGACACATTTCTGGCATATTAAGACAGGAATATTCAGTGTCATGTGAAGATGGTATTGACCCAAGCCAAATGTAGATGACAGATATGCCCATCTCAGAATACTTTCCACGTACAATAGTTATTTAGCCAGATTCAGCCACCGAAGCCAATATACTGGCAGACAGAAGCCTGAAATGACCTGCCCAACCTCCTGCTGACACCTCCCAATGAGGTAACCTGCTTTTACATACAACTGGTGTACCTCCTTACATTCAAAGAAAACTGGATTTAACTATGTCATATTCTTAGGCCTATGAACTGAAGAAATTGTATTGTTTAAAACTGTCACATACCTGCTCTGTAAGGATCATGACGAGTATCCTGCCAATCAACCTCATCCTCTGAGCTGTCACTGTCATAGGGATGCACCTTCCGATAATTTTCAAAGGATATGGAGACTTGAGAAACAAAACAAGTATGTCAGTGATTATCAGGGATTTGCTACTTCCTCACAGCTCTGCCAACTTAAACAGAGTGCCAAGAATATCTCCAAAGCAAAAATATTTCTTCTGATGAAGGTACCTTTGCTATCTCCATTGATCTTCTTCTCTTCACGCCGAAGCTGCGCATCATATTCCCTGTCAAATTCCATCTGCAGCATCTGAGCTAGCATTAGGTCACTAGAAGTGTCAATATTTTCTCCTGTAATAAATGGACCTTCAGCAACACTATGTGAGATAAAAGCAGAAATTTTAAAAAATTAAACACAGTAAACTAAGCATAAACCACTGCTTTGTATCATTTCATCACTCTATACAAAAGACCTGATGTAGAGCTGCACAGAAAGGAATGGATCTCAGCTGTCTGCCTCCCCTTCAAGCCAACACTAAATATTAATAGATCACGACTTCATTTCTCTCTGCCACTTAAACTTTTACTTGCTCACCCTTCTGTAAGAAGCATTAAGGTCTATTTTTAAGGTGTCCTTCACAAAAAAAAAAAAAAAAAGGCGGCATACAGGTGTACGTGTGTATACATATTTATATGTTTTGTAAAGAAAAACAAATAAAACCCCAAATAGTGTCACTTTGCTTTGCTCTGCTTCACAGGAAAGACTGCAGTAAAAATTTTTATAAGTTTAGAACTAGTAAGCTCTTGGCCGTTGTTGAGAGCTTTCAGATAGTAGGATACAGGTACCTGACAGTTCTTAAAATAACATTTTACACTGTTAAAAGGACACCCTAAAAGGGTAGAAAAAACCTCCGTTTCTGACATTTCCCTAAACATAGCTTACAGACGGGGTTAATGCACCCAGAAAATGCAAAGTAAAGATCAAGAAAGAAGGAAGGGCAACAGAGAAGAGAATCTAAGGAAGATTTTTAACTGGGGAAAAAGATCTTCACTGAAAAAAGCCATCTTCACTGAAAAAGATTTGAAGAAGCAGAGTTAGAAGGCAACAGGCAAAGCATTTGCTATATTGCTATGCACTAAGCACATTGTAAGAACACGCACAAGAGAGAGAAGATGGCAGCACAACTATGGAGATCGCTAATCCAGGGCTCCAACTTACGCAACCACTTCAGGAAAAGCAGCATTTTCCTCTTCCAGCTGCAGTTCTTTTGCCAGCTGTTCACTCATTACATCAGCAAGAGAACATGATATTGATGTTGTGTTAGGGGCTCCCCATGGACACTGTAAATAAACATTTTATTCAAATCAGCAAGCTTTGTAAAGTGACAACGCAATAATCAGGATAATTAGCTATCGCTGGCACCAAAATAAGCTCAGGTAATCTTGTAAGAGCTTGTCTTCTACAGATACTTAGGGAACTATGGTGTACTACTTAAAGAGTTGTTTCATAAACTCAGTAGGAAGAACTGAGGTTGAAAAGATGTTGGTAGTCACAAACTGGGGGAGGGAAAAGTCAGCTTGTCAGTACTCTCTGAAGACGGGGTAAAGCCTTCCCACAAAGTTTTCTTACAAGTGTACACACAATCTACGTAAAACTTCTCTTGGAATAACACAACCGTAATTGCTTATGCACAGCTTCCTCCCCCGTTTTTAGGGCCCTGAAAGGACAGCCATCATAAAACATCCCCTCAAAAACGCAGAAACACACACATAACCTCTCTGAGGGAGGCGGCGGCTGAGAGAAACGAATCCAACCAAGCTGTGACTCACTGCGGCCAGCCGTGACAACCAAGCTCGCTTAGCTCCAATTCCCTGCTCGCCAGCAGAGCTTGGAGAGAAGCAAACGCATTTATCAGGCTGCCACAGCAGCCCTCTCCAGCAAGGAGATAATTGCCGGTAGCAGCAAGAACGCCATCGCTGTTCGGCTGGCTCTGCCGAGTGACCGTCACTCTGGTGGTGCTGACACCGCCCCCAAGCGCCCTCTCCACGGCCTCGGTTTTTCCTCCTCCTCCTCCTCCACCTCCCTGGAGCCCGGACAGTGGCGGCCGCCCCTCTGCGGTCCCGGGCTGCCGGCACAGCGCTCACCTTGCTCTGCCAGGCGGGGCCCGGACCGGCGTCAGGGGGGGCGGCGGCGGTGACTCCCACCGAGTCCATGGGGCACACAGGGGCGGGCACGGAGCGGCAGCAGCGGGGTCTCTCTTCGGGGCAGCGACACTCCGACTGCGAAACCTTCCGGGTCCTGCCCGGTCCTCCCCGGCCGTCACGGGCCGTCAGACGGCCCATTGGCCGCCGGCTCGGGCATCGCCCGCCTTTCCGGTGATGTCAGCGGGGCGGCCGCGGGGCGCCGGCGGCGGGCGGAGTCCTCGGTACGGCCGGGACGCGGGTCTGGTGCCTCGGCCCGGCCCGCCCCGCCCCGCCAGGCGGCCCCGGAGGACTGAAGGACAGCGCCGGGGCTGGGCTGGGCTGGGCTGGCGGCAAAGCGAACGGGGGGAATTAAATACCTTGACGTTTGTTTTTACCTCAGGAAGTAACCGAGGGAACCGTGGAAAAAAGCCAAACCAAACCAAACCAAACCAAACCATGAGCGAACGGCAAAACAAGTGGATGAAATGGAGTCCAGAGAAGGGCCAACGAAGCTGGAGAAGGGTCTGGAGCACAAGTCCTA